>APFE031273985.1:187297-209069 GCA_000404065.3 Pinus taeda | reverse complement strand
GTTCAAGAAAGTGTTACATGAAAACATGTATAAAGAATATAAGATTATTAGTGATTATGACATAAAAATGACACCTAGTAGAGATTGAATATTTGAGTTTTGATCAACTTTTATTTCAGATAATCAAGATGTCAAATTTTTGATGATGATAGCCATTGTAGGAAAGAATAATGACTTACGTAAAGAATGGATTAAGAGTTTCTAAACTTAATCCCTATTGCAATAATTGAAAGATGGATTATGACTAATACCATGGAAGGAAATAAGGTCATTATGCATAACTATTGTTACATGCAGAGTGAAGGAGAGTTAAATATAGGTTACAAAGGGTAACTTACTATAGGAAATAACCATGCCACAAAGACATTATACTCAAAGAACTATTGGGTGATGTGTTTGGGAAATATGACATTGTGTTTAAAGTAATATGACCTCTGGTTAATTATACTTGAATTAAAAATAATGTTTTTTTGTAAAAATTCGACAATGGAAAATGGATGGAACCCCTTGTTGCCATTTAGTGAGGGTTGAACTCCTTCATGAAACTTCTAATAAAATAAACGTTTCTTCGTTTTTCCCTTAGGGGTTTCCAGGGTATATCGGTGTCCATATATGTGTTTGCCTATTTTGTTATCTTGATAAGATTGTTGCCTTTCATGACACTAAAAGTTTCATCATTCAATGTGTTATTAACAAGCTTGATTAAATTAACAATGTTAATGATGCAAAGTTGTAGCAGAAAGCATTATGTTAACAAGTTGCATTAATGGCTATTACTTTATGATATTTTATATTTCTCTTCTAAGGTTTCTTCATTTAATGATTATCATTTACACAGATATCTACTCTATTTCTATGGTTAATTCATGTTATTATGGTAATTTTATTTGATGATGAGTTAAGTAGCTGATATGCCATTACTAGGATGCTACAAGTGTTTGTAAAACTTGATTAAAAATATATATCTTGTGTATTTTGTACAATATTTACGAAAGGGATGTTAAAAGTGTTAAAAAATCAAAGGTTGTAACACTAGAACCTCTTGGGTTCAATAAGAACAAGAAAGAGTAGAGGTATGACATTATTAGATAAATCTGAGGTATGATACTAACAAAATTACCCTGGAATATATGCATTATGCTGCACTTAACATGAAATGCATAATAGTCCTAATGTTTGCATGAATAATAATGATGCTTATGATATTTGAGTCCTTACAATTGATAAAAGTCAGTTAGAAATTATGTCGTATTGATTATAATTAAATTATGGATAATTTGGATCACTCACATAGTGAATAGTGATAGTGTGGATTAACTACCAAATTTTGTATTCATACTCTTATGATAATGTTTAATGGTGAATTAAAAGAAACTTCTTGGGATTGCAATGCCTTGCTTATGATATTGACAAAATAATGAATGCATGCATTTCTTTTTCAATAAAGAAAATAGTGTGATAGTGATAATAATGTAGAAATGTAAGGATTGTCTTGAATGCTCATGATATCATAGTAGAATGTTGAAGAAAAAAAAATATGAAAGAAACCCATTGAATGTCAATTGAATATCACACTATCACTATCATCAAATAGATTACCATCCATTACCATGCATTTTTTTGTTGAATATTATTGGTAAAGTTGTAAACAATTTGATAATGGTAACTGATTCTTAGATTATTGATTTAATGGTAACAATACATTATTTGAATTTGAGTTTGTTATTTCTTTATAAATTCTACTAGTATTTATTATGGACACTCAGTTACTAAGAGAAAATGGGTGTTCTTGTATAATTAAAGCTTTTGATAGGATTTTATGCCTATTAAGATAGTATGCAAGAAACTATGATGGCTACAAAAGTAGACATTTGTTTAACCATGCATAAGAATGACTATAAATTATTGAATGCTTTAAAAGAATTTAGATCATGATAGCAGTAGTACCTCGCAAAGTGATTTCTTTAATAGAAATGCATTATTATGTCAATAATTAAAATTGAAAGGAAAATGGTTATGGCTTTTTATATGAACATGCATAAATTATCACTAGTGTGATAAGGGAAGAAAATATTATTTGAATGTTTAATATTGTATTATTTGAATAATTGAAATGCATGAGAGTAATCGATTATGTATGTTCTAAAAATTTAATGATAGGACTAGTAATAACTAGGTGTTGTTTATTACATTAACTACTCAAACTTCGAACATGACAATGCAATTCTACAAGTTAATGTTTCAATGGGGGTATTATTATGAATGAGTTTGTATACATCATGCATCTAACAAAAAATATTGCATTTTTCATCCTTTATGAAATACATTGAGTCTACTTGAATATTGTAACTAGCACTATATATTAAACCTAATAAGTTAAGTCCATTATGTTCTAGAATTGTGGTGTCTTCATTGTCATTGCTAAACAAAATGTAGATGACATTCTAAATCTGTTGGAATTACTGATTTATTTAACCAAGAATAATCTAAGTGTATGACTTCAATTTAGTAATGTTGCATAATGACTTATGGTGGAAGCATGTGCAAGAAAATGAAATATAATTTTGCATGATTTAGAATTGTACTGAATGGTAATCTATTTGACCTTTTCCATGAACTCAAAAAACCCTAGCAAAGAAATGGTGGAAAGAGGAGAGGGATTTTGGCGAGGGTTTGGTTGAGGCTGAGGCGACAAAGGCCAAGGGGATAGTCACGGTGGATGCCGAGGGCCCTGGAGAGATGAAGAAGAAAAGTGGAAACTTGTGACAAAGTTTATCCACCTAGTAAAAGAAGGAAAAATCCATTCCCTCGAGAAAATCTATCTCTTCTCGTTGGCCATTGAGGAGCACCAAATCACGGAGACCATGTTGGGTTCCTAGTTGAAGGATGAGGTCAAGAAGACCATATCTAGACAAAACTAGATGAGGGCCAAGTAGGGGGCTGGGCAGGGGACGACAATGGCCACGTCAGGCTTGACGTTAAGTGTAGCAAAGTGGTGGCCACAACCATCTACGAAGCCATTATTTTGGCCAAGATTTCAGTTATTCCCATGAGGAGGGGTTATTGGGGTAAAAAGATAGGAAAACCCCACACTATACCAGTTAAAGTCACTAGTAAATGTGACCTCGGAACATACAGAATGGTGTGTGCTCCTAGAGGTGACAGGATCGTGTTTACTTGCATGCTTAAGAAGGTTCTGCATTTTGTTGGAATCAAATATGTGTTCACCTCCTCACGTGGGTTGACAAAAGCTCTCAGAAATTTTGTCAAGGCCATCAAGTCGCTGGACGAGTACCCACAGACTACAGTGCTTTATGGAGACATTGAAGCTGCACGGTCCTGCATAACCCAGAGGACCACGGACACCCCTTCCTTGGTAACTTCTAATCACTTTCAAATTTTTATTAAAACCCTTTCGGGGAAGTCTTCCTTAATTTGGGTTTTTGCAATAGACTGCATTATGAACCTAAAGAATATCATCGCCCAACAAATTGGCTACCCAGTTAGACTACAACAACTGTTATATGCAGGGAGAACCATACAAGATCCCAGATCCATTTTGGACTACAATATTATGTCAGAATCTACTATAACACTCAACCTGAGGCTGTGAGGTGGTGCAACAACTTTCAGTTCAACAAAACAAATAGAAGGAGGAAGTGGGATGAGCACAAAACTAAAAAACAACACAGATCCACAACAGAATCACAAAAATGGAGGAATATCCTTCAAGAACATCATATAAGGGGGAAAAAATCCTACAATGGTCCCACATCAAGATGGAACAGAACCCAGTCCATACATTGTGGAGAAGCCAAATTATATACCATAACTAAATATAGATAGACCAGAAACTGATGAGGCATGTAATACTTTTGAATCACATGCCATCATTTGTCGATTCAATTATTTTTGGCCAAAACATTTTGAACTTTTCCATTCGATATTCACAGAATGGACTTTACATTATGATATCCACCTCTATTCGAAGGGGTTTTTCATTGTCAAATTCCAATCAATAGAGATAAGGAACATTGTGCTATAAGAGGGACCATGGTTTTGGGGATCTATGAGCCTTTTCATCGCACCATGGTTTCAAGAATTTGATGCCAATACTATGGTTGTTTCCAAGATAATAGTTTGGGTCCATTTGCACAACCTCCCATTACACTTCTAGGATCATCAGGTCATTGCTGGTATAGGTAATACCATTGGAAGATATATTAAAATGGACATACAAAGAGTGGAGGAAAGAATATTTACATTCACATGCATCTCTGTGGAATTAAATCTCAGTAAGGACTTACTTGGCTGCATTCAGCTGAAGCATAAACAACGAAGCTGGACATAGACACTAGACTATGAAAACACGACATTTAGGTGTAGAATATGTTGAAAAACAAGACATCTACAAAATACATGTCCTGAAGACAAAAAAGACATCGGAAGAAAGAAGAAAATAGGGAAGAAACACAAGGGTTGGCAATTTCCCCCACTAGATCTTGAAGAGGAGGAGGAGTTTGATGTGGAAGAGCCCATACCAAATGAGAACAATCAAGCAGACAAAGAAGTGGAAATCCAGGAGACATTTCCACAAGGACCTATGGAATCAAAACAAAGAAAGATGCTAGATACAATGGAAAATAGTGGAACCAAAAGACTACACACATCAGACACCTCTGATTTTGATAAGGAAAATACACGACTAGGCGTTGAAAATCCACTACAACTTGTAGCCACGTTGCCATGTAAGGGAGAGTGGCACAAGGTCTAGAAGAAAAAGGGGAGGAAAACATGATTTTCTACCCATATGTACATTAAAAAATTTTTATTGGACCCCTGATTTGAAGTCATTTGACTTGCAGATGAAATGCGACTTAGCATATACAACATGTAATTTTGTTTTCATTAATAAACTTACGACTTTTCTTATGGGAAAAAAAGGAATTAGAATTGTAGTGGATGATGATCAAAATGGCTATATCTATTACAAGTTATGTTCCCTTAAGTGTGGTTGTGGAAAACATCTCAGTGGAAACCTTTTCCTAAATTTCTTATAATTTCGAAGATGTATCCTTATTTCCAATGCATAAAAATGGTTTATAAAGGTGACAATTTAACAAGATGACTACCCTCTTACTTGTTGAAGTATTGACAAACATGGATGAATGTGAAAATTGAAATGAATTTTGAGTATATTTAACAAGATTTTTTGTATCAGAATGACATGAATTGTAGATGGTTTAGTTTTATGAATTATAGTTGTGACTATTGTTGTTAGTATGATTAAGTAGTGGTATCTTAATGGAAACATAGTGACATCACTAATATTCTAATATTCTAGAACCAATAAAAGGTAAAAAGATTACATGTGACTCACGACTAAAAAGGTGAAGGTATAATGTTCACTATTATGCAAACATGACATGCGAGGTGTGTGCATAGAAGATATAATGATGTCTTTCCTAAAATGCATGTTGATTATTATGTGGAAAATTTGAAAAGAACACCATTTGTCTGACATGAGATGTGAGTAATGATTCCTACGAATTGTAGGATTTTAGGGATGCCCTGATTGAAGGCCAAAACTGTAAGGACACTCAAGTAGTGGGGTTCGAAACATTTCAAGGAATTGTAAGTTGGTAAAAAAAAATTCTTCAAAGAACATTAATGATAGAGGAAATCGAATTGTAATTTTTATTTTTATTTTTAAAATGAAGATTAACAAAGAATGTAAAGGAAAAGTGGTAAATATGTTTTAAAATGACTTTTATGATTTTCTAAGATGACATGTGGCTGAAAAGTGAAAAAGTGAAAAGTAAATATTTTTTTTAGAAAGTAAATATTTATTTTGTTGATAGAATGAAATAATTTTACTCACTATTATTTTTGGGAATATTAGAGGAGCCACCACATGAGAGTCTAGACTCCTAAATGCCAATAAATAGTGAAAATATTTATGGTCCAAGAAGGGATTGGAAAAATCCTCCATTTTTTCAAGAGCGATGACCCTATTGCCTAATCTCACCACCAAAAGCTAACATTTCTAGAGATAAATGTCATGGGTGGAAGGTGTATGAAATGAATTGTAGGAGATAAAGGAGATATGAATTTAAAGGTGCCAATGGGAGATAAATATTGCACCTATATTCATAAATAGTATGAAACTGCTTGGGTAGAGGAGATGTAAATCTTTGACATACTTCTAATTGGTTTCTTGGAAGGATAGAAGCCTAGCACTTGGGAAGGAAACACTAGAATTGTAGTTCATGGATAAATTCTATTGCATTTCCAAGAATTCATGATACCATAATTGTGGATGTATTAGCAAGGCCTAAGACAATATGTAGTTATGGCTACTTTTATCATTTATGTGATTAGAGAACTATATGATTTCAGAGTACTTGTAGAGGTATTATGGTAAATGATTGATAGTTGAAAATATTGTGATTAGAATGATGTTATTAGGATTGAGAAATACTAACTATATTCATTGCTCATATGCCATGGGGTGCTTTCTAGGGAGGTTGATAAACCATGCAAGGTTCTTATTGTTAGGATTATTAACCACTCTTAAAGTGATTTACACAACTGATAAACCACATGTAAACAAAAAATTTTGTGGAGTGGTCATGCTTTCCAAGAGTATTAGTAAGTAACAATCAATATTTATGAAGACTTTGATAGTTTTGTTTTATGAGATTGAACAATGGTTAAGAGGTTGAGAATAAAAGTTGAATATTTTCATATTTGTAAATAATTATTTGATTTCCTGAAAATAAAATCCTTCATCTTGAAAGGGAAATGATCCCATTTTGGTTGTTCTAGTTATGGAACTATCATGAATAGAGATAGATGTTATCAATGAAAGATGATCTAAAAATAAAATTACAAGGGATAAATTAATCTAAATGAAAAAAACAAGGTTCTAATAGGAGATAAAGAGAGGAAATGATAACGAAATGAAGGAGAGATGAAAACCAAGGATGGTGTTACCTTTAAGAGGGGAAGAATGTAATATCTCTATGTAATAGACATGGAAAATTTTAAGAACTACCCTAAATTTATATTTATAATAAATGGGTGAATCCCCATGATACATAGGAAAAATAGGAGGCAATTTTATCAATAATATAATATGTATATATATATTTTTTTGGTGAATATCTCACCAGATTATATTATCTTGTAAAGTCATGGCGAATCTTTCACGGATTATAAAATGTTGCAAAATCTTGGCAAATCTTTCACTAAATAATAAAACATTGTGAAGTCTTCACGAATGTTTTATTAAAGTATGAAACGATATATGATAATACGAAAACATATTCATTGAAATGTAATATACTAACATACATGTTTGGAAAAAAGAAACATAATTTTCTCTTCCTAAAACCAATGTTGCAAGTTTCAGTGGTCGTGCTTGTCAAGGTTCTTACTGTACACTCTTTCATATCCTTCTATTAGTTTTGATAAGATTCCACAACAAAATTATTGTATGTGTTGATCTTAACCACCAGTTCTGTCAAGGTAGGATAGATTAATCTTTTCTCTACCACTTTTGTGAAGCTACCATTCTTTTCAAGCTATCAAATTTCTTTCTTATTCCATAGACGCCAACTACAAGATCAAAAAAATCACGTCAAGTTTGTTTACCCCAACATGCCAACAAGTAGCAAGCCCCAACTATATAATATAAGAAAGTAATAGGTATCCCAAAGTCTTGAAGGGGATCTAATGGAAAGAAGTGACCATTGTCAGAAGCTTTCCAATCAAATATAAATATATAAATGTAGATTTATTATTTTTTTATTTTTGTAGGCAAAGGTGGTGCATCTCATTTTCTATTAACATATCAGAAAAGCTACATCAAAATTAGTGGACCAGCTACCCGCCCACCAGGGGAAACCGGGTATAGGGTCCACCTAAAGTTTTTAACACCATACCAAAAAAAGAAGTCACGGAGTCTCTTTTTCCTGGCTAAATCGACAGTACAATCCTTCCCTGGTCTAATTCTAGTGATATACATGTATAATCTGTCCATTACCAAAAGAGGGAAGCTGACTAAAGTATCTAAATACCGCAAAATCGTCAGAAAGGAGACAAGAACCAGAACTACTCAACAACATTAGCAAAGATTGGAGAGTCCTCCTTGGAGCTCCTCTGCTGGCTGGCCTTGAGCAGTTGCTGAATCTCTTCAAGCTATTTCCCTTGCATCTCCATGGAGATTTGTAGGATCCGGAGATCATGCCTCAAGTTGGGAACAACCTGAGCCATCTCAGCCATTTCAGAGGCCACCTGCTCCAAAGCTTTGGCCAGCAACCGTTTCATTACCCAGTACATATGAAGGGACTGTTTGAAAAGAGACATCCTTCCTCTTGTATTGCCAGGGTCATGAACCAGCAACTCCCAATCTTCCATTTCCGACTCCGATTGGGCCTGAATTGCCTCGTCTTCCATATTCTGGATAATGCGCCTGATCTTCGAGTTGGTGTTCTGCATGTAAGCACGTTCTTCCCGCTGGATTTTATGCTCGAAGGTTTGCCTGGCCTTCCTGCAAGGACGACAGCTCGGCTCAAGGGTATCTTTCTTGCTGCCCCAGGCTTTACTGGCCTCGCTGTTCGGACCACGTCTGGGAGCAGACTCGCCGCCATCGTGAATGACCCGCCTCTGACGCCGGTGTGTAGGAACCCTTCGACCACGCCGGCTCCTAAGATTGACTCCCATGGCATACCGCTCCCACTCTTTGGCGTTCATACTCGGGTCACTGCTCCCTCCCTCGTCTGAAGTGTCTGGGACCTCAAAGACATCGTCCGGGACCTCCTCCTTTGCAATCCCTTTACCTTTCCTATCGACCACCTTGGTTCGTGCAGCTTCCACTTCCTCAGCAAGCCGAGCCTTCTTTCTTTATTATTATTTTAATTGAAAATATTAAATTAAATAATAAAATTCAATTACGTCTCTCCCTTTCTAAATTGCTTATTAGCATAATTGACTACCATCATACGTCTTGCATTTTTAACAATGTTGTAACATATGAATTAATTTATGTTTTGGTGCACAATCTCCCCTTTTAGGACAATATGGTGCAGTAGCCCAACCCCTACAGATCATTATGACAAACTAAGAATAATAGAGAAGATGAAAGGTTCTACAAACCAACATATTTTTCAAACAACTAATCCAATATCAGGACATTAACTTTTTCATGAAGATATCATATTGAGAACATTTGAAAAATGGTGGGAAATCTGGGCAACGACTATCTCTCTTCTGTGAGGGTGATGCGGATAGAGCGATTAGATTTCACTGTTTTGATTTTTTTTTGTTAAATCAGAAAAACCAATATTAATGGAGATATTGGTATTTTTTACTAAATTTTGTGAAGTGACTAAATATAGCTTTAATCATTCATCTTAAGATATTTTTTACAATATAATTTCCTAAGTCTATTTACTATCTTCATTATCATAAAAACCAACCTATATCCATCTTAACGCCACATCTACCACTCTTAGAGGGATGAAATCTATTTATCCCTCTCAGCACTTGGTAGACCCAGAATTAAGATGGATCTAAGCTAATAGAATTTCCTCTTTAAATAGTCTATGCTCACATGAATACCATTGTATTACCATGGGTTATCATAAACCTAGAGCTTAAAAAGTACATTACTAATTTATAAAAATTAATAATTGATTTTTATTTTATTTTTTATTTTAACCAAGTTAAAATGTTTAAGTGAGATTAAATTACAATATCCATTTTTACTCTTGATCTGCCAAGCCCTAAGAGGGATCAAATATTTTTTCACTCTATGCTAGTTTGCATATCATGATACTTGACCCATCTCGGGGCTTAGTAGATCCAGAGTAAAGATGGATCTATGTTGGTTTAATTCCCCCCTTTAAATAGGATAAATTCCATGTGAATACCATATTCAATACCATGTTCCATCTTTATTTTTATTGATACTAATATTAGGATTAATGATGATTTTTTCCATGATAGGATTGATATGTTCATAGGGAATTAATGAGTAACTAAACAAAAGAGATAGATAAGGTGAAGAGGCAGATGAACAGCAAGGGTTTCCAGGCTTCTGTAGGTGTTGAACTCCATGAAAGGGCACAAAGGAGGGAGCTCCACTCCCTCCTACAAACATTTCGTGGCTAGCAGAGGTAAGAAACCAATAGAAAATGACAGAGATCCTTCAGAAGAATGGAAAGGGAACATGAAGAGGAGTAAGATTGTTCCAAATCAAGGGAGAATAACAGCACGAAAGAAAATGAGGAAGAAGACAAGGAACATGGAACAAAAGACGAAGCTCAAAAGGGACCTTGTAAACCCAAAGCTAAGGTCACACCCAGAGTAGTTTTAAATGATATTTCTCTGCAAGCACACAGGGACCACATTCGGACATATGCAATCATATGTAAATTCATGGGATTATGACCCACTGAAAAAGCTTTACAGACATGGATTAAATACCACTGGAAACCAAAAGGAAGCATAGACCTATATCTTGGGTCAAAGGGATTCTTCACTGTGGTCTTTACAAATATTGAAGATAAAGATAGAGTGTCTGAAGGAGGGCCCTACTTCTATGCAGCATCAGGCCTCTATATGCCGCCATGGATAATGGATTTTGTCACAGAGCATGAGACTTTCACTTCGGTCCTGGTCTAGGTAAGACTCTACTCTCTACCTCTTGATTACTGGCAAACAAAATCATTATCGTCCATAGGAAATAAATTAGGGCATTTTGTCAAAGCTTCTGAGGCCACTAGAAGGGGAAAATACACATCATTTGCAAGAATATGTGTGGAGATGGATCTCTCTAGAGCTCTACTGAATGAGGTAATCTTTGAAGTTTTTGATTAAGAATGGGCACAAACAGTAGATTATGAACATATTCCACTCAAATGTCATAGATGCCATGAGCATGGGCACCTATTCATAGACTGCTCTCTAAGTAAAATATAGAACAAGAGTAAAGCTAACACAATGAAAGATACTGAAATATTTCATGAAGTGGTACATAGAGGAAAATGGGGCAAAAGGGGGCCAAAGTAACATCAAACAAAAGGGCAATAGGCCAGTCAGAACAGTTTCCAAGTACTCGAAGAATAAGAAGTGTTAACAAGAGTAGATTAGGCAATGGAAGGAAGTCCAGTGGAGAAGGAGAAAGAAGAAGGTCGTGAACAAATACAAGATATTGATAAACACAAAGAGACTATGATGAGTGATGTAGAACTGGAGTTGGACCAGGAAATGACGCAAAGTGAGATGGAAATGGAGGATCATGAACTACAGGAGATTCTTGATAGAGAAAACCTAGATCTGGAAGGGTTCTTGAAATAAGGAAAGATGGGAGGGGAAGATTCGTTACCACAAGAAGAGTTCAATAGAGTACAACAACTGTTCCTATGGAAAAATCAGGCTAAAGGGCTAGAAAGGAAAAGAAACACTGAAAGGCAGGGTAATGAAGGTGTGAAAAATATGAAAACCACACTAGGATTATCACCCAGAAACCTAAGAAAGAAAAGAGCCAACAAAAAGCAAAACGAGCTATTGATGGAATGTGGAAAGCTAATGATAGATTCAGGTAAGATGAAAGACCTAACCAGCTACTCCTTTACAAATATTTAATAATGAAACTCACATTTTGGAATATCAGGGTTCTAGGTACTAAAATAAAACAAAGATTACTTAGTAATAGAATGAAACAAGAAGCTCCAAATATGATCTTCATCCAGGAAACTAAATGTTCGATTCAAAAAATAAAAGAAATATACAGCAAATGGCTCAATCAATTTAAGCTTCTAGAAGTCAAAGCAGAGAATACAATAGGAGGTATACTCACTCTTAGGAACCCCCAAAAGATTGACATGATAGATGCTGAGGCATCTAGGAATTATTTATCAGTGGTTATTCAGCCTGTGGGAGATAGGGAGACCTATTTGGTCACGAATGTTTATGGCCCTCAAAGAATGGATGATAAACTTAGGTTTCTAGATTCTCTTGTGGATCTTAGAGACAGACATGTAGGAATACCTTGGATCATGGGTGGGGACTTCAACATGATCAAATCAGTTTCAGAGAAAAAGGGGGAACCATAACTCTAAGCAAATACTCTTTAGCATTTCAAACTTTTATAGATAATATGAAGCTAATTGACACTAATACGAGTAATAGTCTCTTTACTTGGAATAATAAAAGAGGAGGTGAATCTCAAGTAGCCTCAAAGTTAGACAGATTCATAATCTCTGAGGACCTTATGCTCATCGACAAGGAAATGAAAGCGATAATTCTCCCCTTTGGAGGCTCAGATCACTGGCTAGTTCAACTGGAGGTTGAGGGCATTGGTACCCCCAGGAATAGACCTTTTAGATTTGAGAATATCTAGCTCACCCACCTAGATTTCATCAACAACATTGCAAATTTGTGGTCAGAAGATTTGCATATTTAGGGTACAAGAGTGTTCCTTCTACACAAAAGACTAAAGCACATCAAGCTCAGGCTTAAATTTTGGAACAAGAATGAATTTGGCAATATTTTTGAAGCAAAAAAATATGTTGAAGATAAAATGCAGGAACTCAACCAAGCCCTTACCACGGATGGCTTTGATAAAGTTAGAAATGATCAAGCGACCAACCATTAGCAAGACTGGGAGAATTTATGTAAACATAAGGAAATATTTTGGAGACAAAAATCTAGAGTTCAATGGCTAAAATAAGGAGAGAAAAACACTAGATTTTTCCATAGATCCACCATGGCAAATAGAACTCAAATAGAATCTCTTTGATCAAGGATGAGGGAGGGAATCTTCTTAATTTCCATGAAGATATAGAAGTTATGTTAGTTCAGCACTTTCGAGGTATAGCAAAGGAAACCATTTCAGATAGAGAGCATTTCATCAGGGACTTAACAAGACATATACCTAGGCTGGTGTCTAGAGAGCATAATTTCAACCTTAATAGGCCAGTGACTGAAGAGGAGGTTAGTAAGGTCCTCAAAGAATGTAGAATGGTAAAGAGCTAGGCCCTGATGGTTTCAATGTGGATTTCTTTAAAGCTTGCTAGAATATTGTTAAACAAGATATTCTGAATGTAGTGGAAGATTCCGGGATGAATAGAACTATTTTGAAGGTGCTCAATACCTCCTTCATCTCCCTAATCCTTAAACAGGACAATGCTCAAACTCTAGACAAGTTTAGACCCATAACTTTTTGCAATGTGGTTTACAAGATAATATCCAAGGTTGTAGCAAATAGACTCAAACCTCTTCTTCCTACTCTATTTTTGTGGAGCAATATGGTTATGTGGAAGGCAGACAAATTCTCAATAACATCATTCAAGTGCATGAGGTGGTGTACTCATAGACTAGCAATAGGAAGCCTGGAATGATCATGCAATTGGACCTAGCCAAAGCCTATGATAAGTTGAATTAGACCTATATCAGGAGGGTTCTTATTGCTTTTGGGTTTGATCATAACTAGGTTAGATGGATCATGGCCCTGGTAACTTCTTCCAGGTTTTCAATATTGGTTGATGGTTCTCCCTCCGAGAATTTTATTTCTTCAAGAGGCCTCAGCAAGGGATATCCGCTCTCTCCCTTTCTCTTCATCCTCATGATGGAAGGACTTGGTCGGTCTATCAAGCATGCAAAAGAAGTTGGCAAGATCAAGGGTCTCCAACTTTCTGAGAATGGGCAGGCCTTAACT
The DNA here is from genome assembly GCA_000404065.3 of Pinus taeda. Classification (NCBI taxonomy): domain Eukaryota; kingdom Viridiplantae; phylum Streptophyta; class Pinopsida; order Pinales; family Pinaceae; genus Pinus; species Pinus taeda. Next base: position 195,343 of record APFE031273985.1, on the reverse strand, counting down.
CATCAAAAATTTGTTGATGATACCATGCTACAAGGAATCCCCATGGTCAAAGAAGCTCTTGTGTATAAACAAATCTTGAGTGAATTTTCCATGGCTACAGGTATGGAAATTAATCTTTCCAAATCTAAGATTTTTTTCTTTAATACAAATATTGCTATTTAGAGGAATATCTCCAGAATTCTGGGCTTTCAAAGTGATGTCCTCCCTTCAAAATATTTGGGATTTCCTCTAATTGTTAAACCTTTGCACAAGAGCATTTGGGAGTCGGTGATTAATAAGATGTAGGATAAAATCAGGAAATGGACTATTAGATCTTTAGATTTGGCTGGTAGGTTGGTGCTTACAAAGTTTTCTCTTCAATCAATCCCAATTTTCATGCAATCAGCACTCCCAGCACCAAAAGGAGTCTTGCAACAATTCAGAACCATTCAAAGAGACTTTCTTTGGGGTAAGGGGGAGGAAAGAAAGAAATGGACCTTGGTAGCCTAGGAAAAAATTTGCAAACCTAAAAACCATGGGGGTCTTCGATTGGATGATCCAAAGTTTCTAAGCAGAGCTTTAGGGGCAAAATTATGGTGGCGTTGGGTAAAAGACCCAAAGGCTTAGTGGGCTAGTATCTAGAAAGAAAAATATGCCAGCACTTGGCAATTTAATGATCACATAAGGATGTCTAGAAGTATAAAGTGCTAACACATCTGGATTAAGGCCTCGGAGAATAGAGGCTTAGTACAAAAAAACAGCTTCTAGGAAATCAGAGAGGGAGATCTTGCTTTATTTTGGAAGGATAAATGGAAACAAAAATATACATTGTTAAAAGAGGACTTTTTGGACCTCAAGAAAGAGAGAGACACCAAAGGGTTATCTAAGGTAAAATGTTTTTGGGATCAAACCAACAATGCAGGAAAATGGAGAACCTGGAGGAACATTGATTACAGAGATGACAACCCCTTGAAAGCAAAAGCAGAGGCTCTTATGAAAATGTTGGAAGAAATGAAGATTTTAGTGATAGGGGGGCATGACCAACTTAGATGGGGCAACAATAATGAGGGTACCTTTAATCTTAAGGAGGAAAAACACATACTCCTTGAGCTTGATTCACAAGTTTTGAATAGGATTTGGCAGAACCTATGGAGGCATCAAGGTTGGATGAAGATTAAACTCTTCATGTGGTTGGTTCATCATAAGAAAATTCTAACTTGGGATAACATTCAGAAGAGGGATGTTCTGGGGCCTTCTAGATGCTAGCTCTGTGAGGCCCAAGAGGAAACAATGGAGCACCTTCTCAATAATTGCATCTTCGCCTCTAGGTTGTGGGATACTTTTTCCACCATTTTCCAATAGACCGACAGGGATGGAGGGAGTATTATTAATACCCTAAACAACTGGATACAAAACTTTTCTGATTATGAATTTCTTGGCTCAGCTTGGACTCTTATGCCTAGCTTCATTATATGGAATTTCTAGAAAGAAAGGAACAACAAAATCTTCAACAATGAAAAAAGACCCTCCCAATGCCTTTTTGAGTAGATCTTAAAACATCTTAAGCAGATGGTTGGCACTATAGTGTGAAATGCCCCTAAGAATCCACCTTCAGAAGCTAAAATGCAGATACTCCATCAGGTGGGTATGTAGGGGCTTATTCCTCAAGGCCTAGATAGGAAGGTAATGAAAATGAATACTGAGCACAATTATTGGCATCCTCCCCCTCAATTTTTTTGAAATACAACATTAATGGGGCTTCAAAAGGCAACCCGGGTACTACTGGCTTTGGAGGGGCATTAAGGGATGAAAACGAAAGTATCCTTTTCATCTTCCATTGCCATTTAGGAATAGCCACTAACAATATGGCAAAATTAATGGCTCTGGAGAAATGTTTAGATTTCCTGGAGTAGGATAATTGCCAAAATGTGATTATCGAAGCTGATTCTTAGTTAATCATTAACTCAGTCAAGAGAATCAGTTGTGGCATAGAGCCAGAGAAAGTCTCAAAACACTGGAGGTTGATCCAGGTCTTTGAACGGATCCGGCTTCACCTCCTGTGGCTTCATATAGTAAGTTTTAACCATGTGCGAAGGGTCGCCAATAAATTGACCTATATTCTAGCCAATCACAGAGTGCTCTGTACCGAAAGCAAAGTCGCAATGGGTTGGCAAGAGATGCCTAAAAATAGACTAAAGGCGCATTTTCATGACCAGGGAGATGAAGACAGGATGGTGTTTCAAAACAGAGCCATGGAGGCAGGGTCTAGATGATTTGGATTCATTATGAATTACTATCTTTTCCACAGTCTGGACTTTTGTGGGATGCAGGCCACTATCGGCCTTCGTAACCCAGGTAAGTTCAAACAAAGAGATTTCTAGAGAAAGTTGCTTAACAGACTCTGTTTCTTGGGTGGTTGGCCAGATGGATGGAGTATCATTTTACATTGGTTCATATACTAGCATAGATGGGATGGTGCAAGGGGCCGGAATCCGGGCTTTCTCAGCGGCCTTAATACCCCCGGTTTTCTTTCTATGGACACAATACCACTCTCGGGGTGGTATATGGTTTATCGCAGGCCTTTCAAGCTAGAAGCAATTTTTCTGAAATGGGAACGATTCGACTCACCAAGCTACACGTGGACAAGGGGAGGGAATGAATACTGCCTGCATCGCATGCTAATTATCGGTGCTTTAGACCCGTGCGATACGATCCTTTGTCATTGGATCTAGCAAGACAGATTTACAGTCAAGAATAAACAAGCATGTAGGTGGGTCCAAGTAGTTAATCATCATGCTTCTAGGTACTGCGACATATTCCTCTGTCGTTGGATCGGGCGAGGAGATTTGAGAGTTAAGATTAAGGATGCAAGTCCGAATGAGGAATATATTCCATGCTTGTTCTGTTTCATCATGGGAATCGATGATTTTCATGTGTTCTATATATTTGAGGGTTATTCCACCATTCATACTCGAAATACTTTTAAATTGGTACCCTTTTCCTCTTCGGGTCCAATTCTAAATTTAAAGTGTGTGCTTGTTGCTAGTCTAAATTGAATCTCGTCCGTCATATTTCTGTGGGAAGATTGTATGGCCTCAGCACTGCCAGTCCTTTGAGGGTATTCGGGTCTTGTTTGAAGAGTTCGAGGTTTTTTTTCCTTAGCTCGGTGCCCTTGGTTTTAAGAGAACAGTTTTTCCTTGGTCCACATTTCCTCATGGAGATGTATTTTATGTAATTTATTTTACGATCTAATGATAAAGATGGTACGACTCTTGCTTCAGCAAAAAAAAAATGAAAAAAATAATGATTTTTTGCGTGGTATTAATAATTTGGCCCATGGTATTTGGCCCATAGGATTCACTTAAATAAAACCTCTTTTTTGATCCGCCTTACATAGAAAGATGTTTATGGACTAAATATAGAAAGAAGTTTTAATTATTTACCATACCTCTAGTTTATTTATATTTTTATTTATTTACCATACATTTGGAGTAGGTATAAAAAGAGGTTTTATTTATTTATCATACCTCTACTTTATTTTTATTTTTATTTATTTACACCCTTGTGTGTTCTTAAATATAAGATGACTTATGGAGTAAGTATAAAAAAATATTTTATTTATTTACCATACCTCTCATTTATTTATATTTTTGTGAGTTTACCATACCTCCTTTATAAATATGGTATTTGGCCCATAGGATTTGCTTAAATAAAAACCAATTTTTTTAGCCTTCTTAAATAGAAAGAGGGTTATGGACTAAATATAAAAAGAGGTTTTATTTGTTCACCATACCTCTAGTTTATTTATATTTTTATCTATTTACCATACCTTTGGAGTAAGTATAGAAAGAGGTTTTATATATTTACCATACCTCCACTTTATTTATATTTCTATTTATTAGCACCAAATACAACCTCCCAAACCACCTCCCGAACTAGAAAATGGGCGATTGCAAATGAATTTAACATTGCAAAGCATAAAATTAAGCGATTGTAATGGAAGATAACCTCCCAAACCACCTCCCGAACTAGAAAATGGGCGATTGCAAATGAATTTAACATTGCAAAGCATAAAATTGAGGGATTGTAATGGAAGATAACCTCCCAAACCAGGGGAATCTGGTCAAATGAATCTTTTCGTAGTTTATTTCCCCTGTTTGGGGATAAAATGAAAAAAATAATTATTTTTTTAAATAAATGTTGGGCTAAATATATGAAATGGGTGTTTTATAAAAATTTCCCTCCTCTAAAATGAAAAACCCTTTAATTTTCACCCTTACGCTAAAATTCACCCTAAAATTTATCATGGTAATAAATTAAATAAGATGAAAATATGTCAAATTAAATAATTTTAACATATTCCAAAAGGTTGCTACCCAGCATTAATTACAAAATGACTCATAATACCCAAAAGGTTGCTACCAAGCATTAGTTACAAAATGACTCATAACACCCAAAAACAAAATGACTATAAAAACAAAATTCAAGCATGCGTGGTCATGGTGCCCTGCATTTTACTAAAGTTCTGCAAAATATTTGTAGGAAGGTGAACTCTAATTAGTTTTAAATGCAAACTGCACTTTCTTACGAAAATAAAAGTATCAAATGGGTGTACAAACAAAATTCAGGGATCGTGCATGTAGTAAATTTCAATGATAACAATTTGTGGATGGTCTTTGTTAAAAATGAATCCATGTTTCTATGAAATTTACATGAACTTGTAAATTACAAGCAATGAATTATGGTTTTAATAATTTTCCATTCACTATATAACCTCTACTTTGATTATCTATTTGATGCTATGCCACCACAAGTATTAAAGTTGTCTTATGATCTACCGTATCCATCAAGAGCGGTTTCCTATCTCCTCACCTTGTAGATGCAAAGGCCAGGGAGATAAGTTAATGACATTATTTTCGTTGAAAATATTTCATAAATTCTTGTTAACAAAGATTAGTTAGCTATATTTATCTTCTTGAAAAAGTTTCATGAATTTTTAGAAAAATATGTTAAGTAAGATTATTTTGTGAAAATATTTCATGGATTCCTATAGACAAAGATTAGTTAACTATATTAATTTCCTGGAAAATAATATGCAATTCTTATGGATAGAAATAATACAATAATCCGAAATTCCTTTCGAAAAGAATTTGTAATTACCATGCACAAAAATAATACAAATTATAGGATTTCCTTCTGAAAAGAATATGTAATTCTTATGAAATAATACAGGTTATAGGATTTCCTTTTGAAAAGAATATGTAATTCTTATGGGCAGATATAATATAAGAGATGGAATTTTCTTTTGAATAGGCAGATATAATATAGTGATTGTGATTTTCTTTGAAAAGAACACTATTTTTTTGTGATTAGTTAGGGTGAAGAGGATATGTTCTTATTGTATTCTAAGATAGAAATAGTTATGATGATTTCTTTCTAAAAGGAATACGTTGTTCGTGTACCCACAGATAAGTATTATTATGGTGTTTTCTTTTGAAAAGGAAAATTACCTTCTTTTCCTGCACACATATAGCATTAACTATGGTGACTTTTTGCACATAAATAGAATCAATTATGGTGATGTCTTTTGAAATGATTACCTTTCTCTTGTGCATAAAGGTAGCGTCCAACTGTTTCCTTTGTTATGTTACGTTTGTTTTACTGCCCAAAGATAGAATTTAATTAATAATGGAAATAATATTGGTTAATTTTTATTAAGTAAATTAGTATATTTAAGTTAAATTATATTATTTCATTTTAATTTGGATATTTTAGTAAATTTCATATACTTAATGAAAGTAAATAGATATAGATTTATTTAATGCATGTAAAATGAGGATGAATAGGCATGACTATGCATCGATTCATATTATGTTTTGGGAATATAGGTAATAAGACTAATTGTATTTTATATTAGTAACCTATGTTTTTTCATTGGTGATAACAATAATGGTCTAGTATTAGAAGGAACCAAAAGATTGGTAACCACAATTTTGAAACAAGGAAAAGTAATTTGCAAAACAATACTATGGTTGCAAATTTTTATTCCCTTGGTTTTGTATTTTGAATAAACGCAATAAAAATATGATTTTGTAGATGTTAATTAAGGTGTTGCATGTGTTGAGTGTTGCATGTGTTGAACAATTCTACTTTTCTACATATGATTTTTACTTTTATGCATGTGCAAGAAAGTGTTACATCAAAATATGTATAAAGAATAGAAGATTAATTTTATTGACATAGAAATAATAACTGGTAGAAATTGAATAATTAGGTTTTGATAAGTCGATATTTCAAATAATCACGATGTTAGAGTTTCACTGATGATACCAATTATAGGAAATAATCATTACATATCCAAAGAATGTATTAATAGTTTCTAAAATAATCCCTGTTGCAACAATCAAAAGATGGACTATAACTAATACTATGGTGTGAAACAAGGTCATTATGTGTAACTATTGTTACATGTAGAGTGACGAATTGTCAAATGGAGTTTACAAGGGGTAAAAATTACTATAGGAAATAACCATGCCATGAAAACATTGTGCTCAAATCACCATTGGGTAATGTTTTTGGTAAATATGATATCATGTTTGATGCAATAGCGTTTGGTTAATTACTTGAATTAAATATTATGTTTCTTTTGTAAAAATTCAACAATGGACAAATGATGGAATACCATGTTGTTATTTAGTGAGGGGCGAACTCTTTCACGAAACATTTAATAAAATAAATGTTTTCTAGTATTTTCCTTTGGGGTTTCCAAGGGATATCAGTCTCCATTTATGTGTTTGTCTATTTTTTTTTATCTTCGTAACATCACTACCTTACATGACACTAGAAATTACATCATTCAATGTGTTATTAACAAGCTTGATTAAATGAACAATGTCAATTATTCAAAAATGTAGGAGAAAGCATCATGTTAACAAGTTGCATTAACGGTTATAACTTTATGAGGTTTTCTATTCATTTCTTTTTCACTTAATGATTATTCCTTTAGATAAATACTTACTCCATTTCTATGGTTGCTTCACATTATTATAGTAATTTTAGCTTATGATGAGTTAAGCAGGCAATAGCATACAATTTTTACTACACAAAATTATTTTTTACAAAGTATATTAAGGGATGTTACACTCCACCTCCTTTGACATCTTCCAACTTACATGGTAAATCTGAAGCATTGGGCTCTTCCCACCAAGGAGAGAATCCCTCTCCTTAGGGACATGCAAAGTTGTGGTAAAAAAGGTCAAAGATGATGGCCATCCACAACTCTCTGGAGTTGACTAAACTTGGCTAGTGAGACCAAATCCAAGGGCACATCAAAGGGTGAGCCCTGCAAGAAACTGGAAAAATCTTACACAGGATAGGCTTACATTGAATGAAAGTGTGAGCCCTTGGCTTTGGAAGGGCTACAAAAATCCATTCTTAGGCTTACATTGAATGAAAGTGCGAGCCCTTGGCTTTCGAAGGGCTACAAAAATCCATTCTTGTTCCTAGAGATGCAAAAGCAGGTCTAGAAAGAGAAATCCATCTCAACAATGTCCCAAGGGAGACAAATCAACCAAATCAACCCAAATTTGTCTAGGACAAGGCCTCCTAAGCGTGACAAATCTCTAAGATGATGCTCTCTCAGAGGTTCCCACTTGCTTCTTACTATGTTGTTCTAGATTATCTAATTTTTTAAATGTTCATTTTGGTTTTTTATCATATGGTTTATGCCTCACACTTGAACTCACCAAGAGACGATTTGGTTTCCCAGTCATGGGAAAATGGCTCTCTCAGGTTTTCTATGTTTTTATATACCACCATTAACTCTCATACTTAAAGTTATGAGGGAGACTGTCTGGTTCTCCTTTCATGGGTAGATGCTCTACACAAGGTTCCATTGTCCACATTTTGCTTTGGTACACAAACAACTCCAATTTATCAAGTTTATAATCTATATACATTTCCAATAATATAAAAAAATTTACTTGCCTACAAAAAATTTATAATTTTGGTTTAACTAAAACATGAAATAAAATAAAATAAAAATTTGTATTTCAATTTTGTTTTTAT
>APFE031273985.1:153054-168021 GCA_000404065.3 Pinus taeda | reverse complement strand
TTTATAATTAATTCGTTTAATACTGGAGTCCTTTAATATGGATATGTTCATCTAATAAGAATCCATTCCTTGGGGTTCTTAAACTTGAGTAATATGGGTATGTTCATTTAATAAGAATTTATTCCTTGGGATTTTTAAACTTGAGTAATATGGATGTGTTCATCTAATAAGAATCCATTCCTTGGGGTTTTTAAACTTGAAAATGAATATATAGATATAGAGATTTGGCAAACTTGTCCTTTATTATTGTATTATTGAAGATATAGATTTAAATTAACAAAACTACACACAAGTCTAACTAGAAAAATAAGGCAAATTCAAATCTAAATAGAATCAATGCATAAATGTACAAATGCCTTCAACTGCAAAGTGTCCATCGAACTAACCTGATAAATTAAAAGTGAGAGATGTTTTATTGGTGATAATCAATAGTTTGTCATTAAATATAAACAAGGTTAAATATACCTTAAGGATGAGTTGATTTGAGAATTAAGATACAACAGATAAAAAGAAACATAGATAGGCGTGGGTTGATATAAGGAACTATAATGGATGAAATTATTAGTTTCTTCTCAGAATGTGGCTCATTAAAGGCTAAAGGCTAATTAGACTTTAATTGTAATTAGATTAATATATTGAAAAAAATTGTTAGTTCAAACACAAATAAAACTAATTACATTTTAATTTTAGACATACTCTAAATCATATTAAAATTTTGAAAAAAAAGAAATTAATATAAATAATTTATAAAATATTCTTTAATTTAAAAGAGATCCAAATACTTTTTATTAACCTTTTATTATTGTTATCCACAAAACATCTCATTTATTTCTTAGTTTCTCTTTATTTATATTTTTATGATTCTAGCCTATGTTAATTTTATTTTTTTAGCTTACCATTGATCTTTATATTTTATACATTTTTAAAATATAAAATATTAAAAGTTCAACTATTTAATAATTTAAAAATTATTAATTTATAATTAATCCATTTAATACTGGAGTCTTTTAATATAGATATATTCATCTAATAAAAATTAGTTTTTTGAATATCCATCTAACCATCTATTAGTACTCCAGTCTACCGAAAAGTAAATAAGACTTAATTATTAATCTACATTGCCGTAAAATCCAATACCTTAAGTTATTGTCAACAAACATAAACAGTCCAAATAAATTTACCAAGCCAAACATAAAAATAGCCATAAGTGTATTTCATATCCATTTTTAAAATTAAAATTTAAAATTTAAAGCTAAAATTTATCCACTTAATAACTCTAAAAGTTATAATTGCTTTAAATCTAACGGACCTTTCTAGTTTGAAATGTTGTGAATTCCATATAGTGAAGCAAAGCATGGGATTATATTAAACGTTGTGACTATTTATAGTTGTGTTTCTTCCTGATCGATGCAACTCCTTGTTCGACCTCCTCCCACAATGTTTAATCAATCTTAACTAACCCTTATATATTATATATATATATTTTTTTTTTTCTCTATTCTGGAATTAATAATTTAGTTTGCTAATAATTGATTTTCCTATATTTCTTTGTTGATATTGGAAAGGGTTTTTATAGAAGGTTCTCTATAATGTCATTTAATTTGAAAATTTTTATATCTTAACTTGAGAAATATATATATATATATATTATATATATATATTATATATAATATATATATAATATATATATATAATTATATATATATATATATAAAGATTTGATAGACTTGTCCTTTATTATTGTATTATTAAGGATATAGATTTAGATTAACAAACCTACCTGCAAATCTAACTAGAAAAGTAAGCCAAATTCAAATCTAAATAGAATCAATGCATAAATATACAAATGCCTTTAACTTCAAAGCATCCATCGAACTAACCTCATAAATTAAAGGTAAGAGATATTTCGTTGGCGATAATCAATAGTTTGTCATTAAATATAACCAATGTTAAATATACCTTAAGGATGAGTTGATTTGAAAACTAAGATAGGGCACATAAAAGGAAACATAGACACGAGAACCAAAATAGCATGGGTCGATATAAGCAACTACAATGGATGAAATTATTAGTCTCTTCTAGGGACGTGGCTGATTGAGGCTTTTGTATTTAATTATAATTATAATTTTAAATTTTAAAAATGGATATGAAACACATTTATGACTATTTTTATGTTTGGCTGCTATTGGTAAAGTTATTTGGGATGTTTATGTTTGTTAACAATAACTCGAGGTGTTGGATTTTAGGACAATCTAGATTACTAATTTCAGTCTTATTGGCTTTTCGGTCGATGGAGTATTAATGGATGATCAAATTGATATTCAACGAATAGATTCCTTTTTTTTTTAAGTAAATCTATTCTATTAATATGAAACAAATATGATTACAATGAGGCATATGCCTTAGCAGTACAAAACATAGTCTATCAAAAAATATCTTGACTGCCCCACCAAGGGGGAAACCAATTCGTGAAGGCAAAAATAACCAACATATGGGTTATCAGTCTTAAACCAAAAATTATCAAAAACATGGCAAAATACCCTGGAAAGTCTTAACATAACAGTCATTTCAGAAAAGAACTAGCCAGCAGAAGAAACACCCAGTTGGCATAAGGGTGACACCTGGTTGCCAAGTGTCATCACTTGAGGTCGTCCAAGGTGGGCTCCTCTTCAATGAGGCACGCATATTGATACCATTCATCCTCCTCCTCCAACATGTCGGTTTGAGGCCCATGAGCGAGTTGAATGACACCAAAGCTACCAGTAGCTGCATGCCGCCTTGACGTGTCATCCACTCTGCTTCTAGGTGTTTTCATGTCTCCAGATCTTCCTTCCGCAACATTTTGACTGCCACCCAGTTCCTTTCCATGTAGGGTGGTCATATCCTCATCCATTGGTTGCTTTCCTAAGTCTTGGTCACTTTTGATCCTATGAGCAGCTCACTGTTGCGCCTGTGTTCCCTAATGGAGCATCTTGCGAATCGTTTTCCTCAAAGAAAAGGATGGTGACAGTGGCTGTAATGATAGGTTCATTCAGGGAGCTGCAGAAGTGAAATTGTGTCAAGTGGGGAGCAGGGTGAGGAGGGAGAGGAAAACTGGCTATATGGACAATGACGTATCTTCGGCTATCACCTTGAATATGTGCGCGTCCACGACCACTACGGGTATCAGGATACCTACCAGAGAAGGAGCCATAAGGGTTGGGAATTTCAGGGGAAGGGGAGGGGGAGGCGGAGTTAGGGCTAGGCATCATAGGAGGGTGGACACTACCACCACGACATCCCCCTCTTCTGCTATGCATTCAGTGATGAATGCGAGCCATGGAAGAATGCAAAGCCGAGGTATCAGTGGGGGAGTTGGCTAAAGGACTGACTAGAGGATGAGTAAGGGAAGGCTGGGATAATGTCAAATTACAGACCCTAGTGTGGAGAAATGATGCCCATTACCCAGGTTTACATAGCTTAGTAACCAACAACGACTCCCAGTAACAACGCGAGAATAAGGCTCAGCTGCCTGAGGCAGACATATGTTATGGAGCAGGGGGGTAAGAGCAGCATTATTGCTAGTGGAATCCATTTCTGTGTGAATGATAGGTAAATCTTAGCCAAAGTACCCATTTAATGAAACTTGCAGGCCGCCATGAATTTGTTTCAGGCTGGCATGGGAGGGAACGTAGGCGGCCATGTGGCCCATCCTCTCATCGCCCATCATTTTAATCATTATAAATAGCTTGGTTGTCACCCGCATCTAGGTGTGCTTCTTCACCCTGTGCCATTTCAATCTTCACCAAATCATTGTATTCCTTTAATTGGATCGTAGTGGCAATACTGGTCAGTGAGCCTGTATGTAGAGACATTCCATTATCCACTTCTATGTTAGCTAAAAGATCAGCCACTTTGTTGCCATCCCTACGAATGTGTTTGAAATTGACTGCTCTGTGGGTAGAGAGCCACATTTTAATGAGTTCAAGTCTTTCCACCAATATCCAGTTTTTGACCACTTTGTTTAACGGTGTCCCCTGGAGAATCTTATTAACGATGTTTATGAGAATCTAAGAGTCACCTTCAATCAAGAGTGGGAAGAAACCATGAATTTGAGCTAAGAGAAGCCCCTACCATAACCCTTCTAATTCAGGCGAGTTATTCGTATCCCATCCATTTGAGCCTATGAAGGTTAGAAGGGCTGCGCCTTTATGATCTTTGAATACTCCTCCAAATCTTGCTTTTCCTGAACTGCCTTTCGAGGCTCCATCAAAGTTAAGTTGTATCATGTGATGGGGTGGAGGGAGCCATTTGTCTAGTATCTTGCTCTTGGATGAAGGTTTACCATGGATTGCCAGCTCTTGGTTCCACTGTAGTTTCTAGTTTGCCCATATATTCTATTCTTGTGGAAGGGAAGGAAAGTCTTCTTCATGCCAAGTTTGAAGCAATAAGGTTTCCCAAAGGTTTTGGCAAACAATGTTCTAGAGGACTTCTAAAGGTGAGGATTGGTCCTTGAAGATACATTGGTTTCTTTCTTTCCATATTGTCTACATGAGAAGTCTTGGGATAAGTTTCCATAAGGAGTTTAACAATTTTCTCTTATATGGATTCGTTGACCAATTGCGTACATTGTTGATGATATCCTCTTTAATTCGTCCATTTTTTGGCATCGGAAGGTTACTTTTTCCCAGAGTCTGTGTGCTAATGGGCATGAATTCATGAGGTGCATAGTGGTTTCTTCCTTTTGCTTACAATTGGGACATATGGAGGGCCCGTGAATGCTTCTCTTCTGAAGATTATCCCAAGTGAGGATTTTATTTTGACAAAGAAAGCAAAGGAAAGTGGATACTTTTGGCCAAATGTTGGGGGCCCAGACTTTGTTCCAAAGAGGATCCTTGATTGAGTGATTCCTTATAATTATGTTGTAAGCCTTATGTGTGGTAAAGGTTCCTCTTGCCTCGTAACCCCATCTGAGTATATCCTTCTAATCTGAATAACGGATTTTCCTATTAGAGAGTTCTACCTCTAGATTCTCCTGAATAGATTCTATGCCTTGCCTAATGATGTGATCCATGCTTATCCACTGTCTGTATCCCTGTGATAGAGTGGGTCTCCAATGTTGATTGACCTTGTCCATCATTTACACTTCCCAATATGGTAATTGATGAGGTTTGATCAGTTCCTTTAACTTGGGTCTTTGCTGCCAAGAGTCTTCCCAGAACCTTGCATTATTACCAACCCTAACTTCCAAGAAGTTATGTTGTTCGATTAAGTACTTATGTTGTTTAGCTGCATTCTAGATTAAGGAACCTAGGCCAACTTCTGTGAGTCGAATTAGATCATCTACAGGTCTGTTGTTGGCATATTTTGTTGTCTAGAGGGTAGCCCAGGGAGTGTTTAGTGTCGTGAGCCATTTACACTAGATGCACGCTCCCATGACAACATTACTGTGTTGGGGATCATGAAGCCCTGCATCTCTTGAGCTTTCCGGAAGGCATATTGTGTCCCATTTCACTAGAGCCCATTTGCGATTTTTTTGTAAGTTGCCCCACATAAATGATCTTTGAAGATGTTTGATTTCCTTGAGGACCCATTTTGGCACTGCCAGAACTGAAAAAAAAATATAGAGGCATAGATTGCAAGACAACTTTGATTAAGACTAAATGGTTGGCCATATTGAGGGATCTGTAAGTCTAGGAGGAGAGGCACTCTTCCAATTTTTCCAAGACTAGGTTCTAAGATGAGTGCTTCAGAGTTGTATCAGTCATGGGAGCTCCCAGGTATTTGGAAGGGAGAGCAGCTATCGAGAATCCAAGGATACAAGCAATTGAAGATTGAGTGATAGCAGGGGTATGAAAGAAAAAAAAATTGGGATTTAGATTTATTTATGCTCGCACTAGAGGCATCTGAGGATTTTTTCAAAAGTGATTTTAATTTGAGAGGTTCCTAGACCGAACGATGACCAAACAGCATGTTATCATCCATGAATTGTTTGTGGGTAAAATAAGGGGAATTAGGAAAGGAGATGCCTCTTAATTGCTGGGATTGAAGAGCTTCTTTGATGTTTCTTCCAAGCCCTTTCGCCATTATGACAAACAGAAAATGGGATAGGGGATCACCTTGTCAGATTCCTCTGGAGGGATGAAAAGGGGTGGAGGGGATACCATTGACCAGAATGGAAAAGAAGGTGGAAGTTATGAGACTCATGACCCATCTCACCTAGGGAAGGGAGAAACCAAAGGCAATCAACATCTTCTAAATATAATTCTAGCTCAAACTATCAAAAGCTTTAGAGAGACCTATTTTAAGAAGAATACCTGCTTTTTGGGATTGTTTCAAGGAATGAATAATCTTGTGAGCGAGAATGATGCCATCCGTGATTTTCCGGCCTTCAACATAGCCTGATTTCTTTGGTGATATGAGTAATGGTAGCAGTGGTTTGAGTCACGAGGCAATAACTTTGGAAACTATTTGTAAATTACATTACAAAGAGTGATGGGCCTGAATTTATCAGGAGTCTGAGATTGTGCTTCCTTGCGGATGAGGGTGATGAAGGTTGCGTTCATGGAGGGAAGCATCCATTGATTAGTCCTAGATTCCTCAATGACTTGCCATACCTCCTCTTTAATTAGATCCCAATAGTTATGGAAGAAGATGGAAGTAAAGCCATCGTGGCCAAGTGCTTTTCCTTCTTTTAATTGTCGCATTGCATGTTCCACCTCCTGTAAAGAAATTGGCATGAGGAGGGGCTAATTGTGTTCCTCTATTATGATTTTTGGGATATTCTTAGTTATCTTCTCTATGGCGGGCTTTCTATCTATCTGAGGTTCTTAGTGAACTTGCTTGAAATAGGTAAGAAATTCTTGCTCTATATCCTCATGTTTTTCCAATCATTCTCCTTGCCGATTCTGGATGTGAGTGATGTTGTTGTTCATTCTCCTCTGAACAATAGTGTGATGAAAAAATTTTGTGTTTCTTTTGAACTCCCTAAGCCATCTCACTTGTGATTTTTTCTTCCATAGTATTTCTTCTTGCTTTGCTCGTTCTGATATTTGAGTCTATAGGTGTTTTTCCTGCTCTGACAGTACCTCTGATCTTCCTTCCACGATGATCCCCTGTTGTATTCATTTCATTTCTTGATCTAAAGCATTTTTTGCTTGGAAGATGTTGCTAAAGGTGAGTTGATTCCATTGTTTGATGTTTCTTTTGAGATTTTGGAGTTTTTGCTAGAATTGATACATTTTTGAGCCATTCAGGGGTATGAATCTTTCCCAAACTATATTTATCAGGCTATTGAAGTTTCGATGCGTCAGCTAGAAGGCTTCAAAGTGGAAAGGCCAATGTGTAGTGTTTCCTGGTCATTTCCATTGGAGCGGTATTGGCCAATGATCTGAGCCTATGAGAGGCAAGATTGAAGCCGAGAAGTCTCCTCCAAGGTGGATGGCATTGTCGAAGAGAAAAAATCTATCTAATCGAGAGGCTATCTAATGTGTACCTACACGTTTTTTATTCCAAGTATAGATTCCATTATTAAATGGCATATCAATGAGCCATTTGCTTTGGATGATGTTTTTTAAATGAATGCTTTCATTATCCAGTTTGTTCCTGCCTCCTCTCTTTTCTTCTAGCTTTGTTATCACATTGAAATCTCCTCCCATGATACAAAGCGGATGAGTTATATCGGAATTGATCAAATATAGAGTGTTTAGTATATCTATCTTAGACATTGCCTCTTGGGGGAAGTAGACATTGGTTAAGTGACCATGCACATTTGTCCCTATAATATGGAAGGTAGCTTGAATGAAGTGCTTACTGGCATGAATGTTAGTAAGTGTGATGGCTTATTCATCCCAAACTATTGCTAGGCCTCCTGAAGCTCCTGAGGCATCCACTGCTACTGCTTTACTGCCTGGCCATACTTTTGCAAGGGTTTGGTCCAGTATTGTAGAGTTACATTTGGTTTCTTGCATGAAGAAGACTTGGGGTTTCTCCTGCTGAATCATGTTTTTTATCAATCTGTATTTCTCGGGGCTATTGAGCCCTCTAATATTCCATGAAGTTAGCTTCATGATGTACTATTGGGTAGGGGGTGTAATACTTTTCTTGGAGTATCTTCCTCATTCCAACAGCATTTCCCCAATGTGGATGGTTCGTTGGATATTTGTTCTCCTTCCTCTCTTTTTATTGTCTTTAGGAATGTTTTTGCCATCCCATTGGCTTCTAGGCTGAATGCTGAGGGTTATTTGATGTTGTGCTCTGGAAAGGATAACTTCCAGGTTTTCTAGCTATCTTTCTGTGATCTTGTCATGAACTTTTGTCTTGCAAGCTTGTTCTAATACAAGTATGTCCAGATCTCCAATATCTATGCTTTTGGGCTCCTCTTCCATGTGTTGGGTTTCACTCATTTCCTCTAATGTTTCCGTTGCAGCCGTGGCTGTTGGCTGCATGTTATCGGCATCCATGCCCTAAGAGTTCCATTTTGGGATCATACTAGGAGGGGAGGAGGTGATATCTATGGTTTTCTTAGACTTCTGGGTTTTCTTTGAGCCAGTGGGAATGAATTATGCAATCACCTTGGGTGTTTCCTCGAGTGAGTAGGGTCCTCTGATTTGTTTAGCTCTGGCTGGGCCAGGGTTTCAAAGCTATTTCTTGTGGAAGGCATTGAAGAACTGGCAGCAGGTTTCTTAGGGTTTGAAATGGGTTTTTTGTGGTTCTTTTTGCAACTAGTGACCTTGGTAAATCCATCCGAGTCAGTATTATTTGGAGAGGAAGGGGTCGGGGTTTTTAGATATAAAGGACAGTCACGAAACAGACAGCCAAGGGCCTGTCATTTTTTGCATCGAAATGGGACATGTTCATAATTTATTGATGGAATCCATTCAAAATCATCATGTTATAGACTTACCTCATCTGGAAGAGCCTTGCTTAAATTCATATAGACGCAAATTTGGGCGTAGGAGGTATGTCTTCGGAGTTTGTCTCCTCCACAATTTTGATGAATTCCCCTAGACCATTTCCAATATTCTGTAGTGAGTCTTCATCCCATTACTCCAATGGAAGGGAGTAGAGGTAGATCTATACTAGATCCCAACGAAGATATTCTTTGTCTGAATTGAATCTTTCGAACCAATCTCTCATATACAAACTAGCTACATTAGAAAAATAAGGTCCTCCATCAAGGACTCTGTTTCGATCTTCTATACAGTTGAAAATTGCCATGAAGAAACCCTTAGACCCCAACTATAGGGTAATATGCCCTTTTAGCTTCCACTTGGCTACAATCCATCCATGCAAAGCTTTCTTTGTAGGCCAGAAGCATATGAATTTCCCAATCAAGGCGTGATCCTTCATATACTCGATTTGAGTGTTGATCTGGTGACTTGGGAGCTCAATCTTAGGTCTTTTAGCTTCAACCGACTTGCAGGTAGCCGATGTAGCCTTGGGAACCTCATTGTCATTTGTTTTGGTTGTCTGTATATTAGGTCCTGCTTCTGTTTCATCTTGGACTTTTTGCTTGATATCTTTCGCATGAATTTGAGTGTTTTCACTATCATTGGGGGGACGTATCGTGTCCTCCCCATGGTGGATATTCATGATTTGTGCGTTGTTCCTTGTCGCTTGTTGTTTGTCGTATTACTGGAGAATGTTGACAGAGTCACCTGGTCTATGCAGGTCTGACCCAAACCCTAAACCTCCATGTTTGCCAGAGCCCTGTAATCACTCACTCTTCAAGGAACATATTCTTATTAGATGAGCATATCCATATTGAAGGACTCTAGTATTAATTAGATTAATTATAAATTATAATTTTTAAATTATTAAATAGTGATTTTTTTTAAACCATAGGTGACATGTCCAATTCAAAATAACAGTTGTCCATCGTTTCATTAAATTATACATCAATTTCACCCTTTTGTGTTGTTAATAATAACTCCAAAAAGCAGGTGTCACTATAACTCCAAAAAACAGGTGTCCATCATTTTTTTTTACCATTCCAGCAATCATTACAGTAATCTACAATGGAAATAATAACTCCAAAAATATAGGTGTCCATCAATTTCACCATTCATGCTCTTAATAATAATTGTGCCACTCCATCTCTAATTGTAACGTGGAGAAATAATATAATAACTCTCCCACTCCATATTTGATTGTAACCTTGAGGAATAATAAAATAACACTGCCACTCTGTCTTGAGTGTTTCAAATTTTCATTAAATATTTATTGTACTGATTATTCATTATGATTCGATCTATTATAATCAAAGGCTCCGTGGATGCATGCATTTCTTGGTTTGTTGGAATTGTTGAAGGATTGCTTGGGTTGTTGGAATTATTGAAGGATTATTGGAAAGATTGATGGAAGGATTACTCTAAAGATTTTAAGGGGCTTCTCTTGTCTTATATCTTCTAAGAAATGTGAAAAATATTTCATAGCATTCCTTTTCTCTACCTAGTGTTTTTTCAGGTTTGGTTCAAGATGCATTAGAGGAACCCTTTCTTAGTGATTGGATTGTTGGAATTGTTACAGGATTACTGGAAGGATTGGTGCAAGGATTACTAGAAGGATTGGTGTAATGATTACTAGAACGATTTGAAGGGGATTCTTTGGGCTTCTATCTCCTAAGAAAGGTGCACAATTTGTTACCTAGATTTGTTTTCAATGGCCACTATAACTAAATTTGTCATTACTCTAATGTGGAATGGCTTTGTTCATTTTTGCTGAAGTCTTGTTGAACAACCCATACCAAAAATAATATATATATATATATATATGCGTTGATGGTATAAACATAACATAACATACATGGGAATCTGACTTGATACAAAAGCCTCAATCAGCCACATTCCACTGTAGTTCCTTGTATCGACCCACACCATTTTAGTTCTCCTATATATGTTTCTTTTTATCTGCCCTATCTTAATTTTCAAATCAATTCATCCTTAAGGTATATTTAAAATTAGTTATATTTAATGAAAAACTATTGATTATCACCAACGAAACATCTCTCACCTTTAATTAATCATGTTGGTTCGATGGATGCTTTGCAGTTGAAGGCATTTGTATATTTATGCATTGATTCTATTTAGGTTTGAATTTGGCTTACCTTAACATTACCATGTTCGATCATACCATTTCCCAAATGTTAGGTGTGGAATTCATCTATGTTCCCATGTGCTTTCTTGATCATAACATTAACCATTCTGAATGTTTCTCGATGGTTTCAGATATATTCTAAATCATCACCAGGATGTTGCAACACTGAGATTGAGTTTACACCATCATATGTATGAGGGTATGATCCTATGATTGAGGTAAAAGGAATTAGGTTTTGGTGTAACCGCTCCCTCTGTCCACCGCAGACCCTCACTGCATTTGCATTTTTTACTTTTTTCTCTCTCACTTTACAAAACCCTAGGCAAGAATCAAACCCTAATTGCATCGAAAAGGGGCTCCCAACAACGAGGTAACTTCTGACTCTCTTACTGGTCTATTAGTTGATATGATTTGGGTATCGAGACCACAACTTCTTCCCAACCAAGGTTATGCATTGATGTTTGTATGACCACTACAACATGAAGGTTCTGGACATGGCTACCATTCTTTTACGAAGCTGAGACAACCTTCGCCTAATTTGTTTTCCTTCGCTACACATTCTTTAAATCTTAATTGATTAGACTCCAGGGTTTTTAACTTTATGTATTTCTCATAATTGGGTATTGGCTTTCTAAGGTGTAACAAGATTGTTTTTATTTAAAATAAGCCTTTGTCACAAATCTAGATTCATATGTGTAACCTGTAGGTCATCAAAGGAAATTTTCTTCATCTCTGTCAAACTAAAAAAAAAAAAAAACTATACAAAACATTTAAATAAGGTAGACTCATACAAAAAATTATACCTCAAAAAATTGGATTCTTATCAAGAGATTGAATCTTTCTGGGCATGTTAGATCTGCATTTAAGATAAATCTATGCTAATTAAAAATTCATTACATCTAAGAAATTACAAAAAAAAATCATCTTTATAATATTAGGTCTCATTTATTTATACTAATTTTAATGAAATTAATTAAGCTTTGTAATAATGGTTAAGAAGTATTTATTAAATGAAAAATTGTTTAAATTCTAAATAATTAATAAATATTTACATCAAAATTATTTATTAAATAAGAAATTGTTTATTCACATACCTAAATTAGTATAAAATTAGTCAACTACTCATAAGCTAAATAACTCATAGTTAATGATAATTAGTCATAAATCTAAGTTACAATTCATGATTTTTTGAAATATAAAATTAGCTATGTCATTATTCATGATTTAATTTGACAATAATCTTAACGTTTATATTAATGAAATCAGATAAGTTTTGCACTAATGATTAAAAAAATATTTATTAAATGAGAAATTTTTTAAATCACAAATAATTAATAAATATTTAAACCATAACTATTTATTAAATAACTTGTTTACTCATATACTTGAATTACTAGAAATTACATAAACCTAAAAATTGAAACATAGAATTAGTCAATTACTCATAAAGCTAAATAACACATAGAATTAGTCAATTGCTCATAAACCTAAATAAAGCGTAGTTAATTATAATTAATCATAATTATTCACGAATCTAAATTACTCATAGTTAACCTAAATTAATTGTTGACTATAAATTACTCATAAACCAAAAAACACTATAAATTATTGAAACATAAAATTAACTATGTGGCACTATAAATTAATTTTGGCACCCAAATCACAAGTGGAATTTGGCTTCTCAAATTTTCAAAAACTCGATATATGAATCATTGAATTGTGACTTCTACTACAACTTATATGTTGTTCTATTCACTGTTCATTGTAAAGAATGTCACACCATTTTCTACTTGTTTAAAAGCCTTGTAAAATATTTTTTGAACAAATTAGATATAACTCTTAAACACTATTCTATCAAAGGCATATCCGTTTCTATTAGCAAGCTATCAATATATTTCAATTCAATTTTTTGATTTGTTGAGATATATATCTCTTTTAAAATTTCTCAAACTATCTATTTCTACTAGCCAATTATCAATGTAATTAAATTCTCTTTTTGATTTGATTTGTTGAGATAGATGGCCCTTTTAAAATTACTCAATGTATTTAGATCTATATGAAATAGGAATTCAAGGTTCAATTTAAACATTTGATTTTGATATTACTAGAGAAAATCTAGAGAGAGATACATTTCCTCCTTGAAGAAGGCCTCGTTAGGTGTGTATTTCTTTGTTGTATCCACTTATTTTACTCAAATCCTTCCCCAAAACACACTAAAATGTATGGGAATCTAGAATGTGCATGTACTCACTTTTTTTTTCTTCAACAAAGAAAATGTTAGATCAATGATGGGTGAAGATTCATCATGTTATTTGGGATAAATATTACTTCATTGTCACAATAATATCTAATTTTTCAACTTTCACATGTGCTATTGATATTTCAATGCACTAAGGTGTGAGGATTATAATGGATTTCAGAAAATTTATGTATTCATTTTTGTACTTAAAGTGAATTTGGTTACTATGGTCCATTAGCATAAGGTAAATTGGTACATAGATTTATAGATGCATATATCATGCACATTTTAAACAAATAACTTTTCAGCTCTACAATCTAATAGAGAACAGTTTATTTTTAAATATTTTTCAATATCCAATTGGAATTGAATAAAATATACAATAACATTATTTACATATAGAATAAAAAATCTTTAGATATCAAATTAAATGGTGTATTTACTTTTTTCCTAAAATATCTACTAAAATGAAAAATAATAGATAATTATCTAAAAGATGTTGAACTAGGAAAGTATTTCCCAAAAAAAAAAAAAAAGAGTAAAATGATTTTAGATTAATTTTAAATATGAAAAAATTAACATATAACAATGTGTTGTTTTAGAAATTTAATAATATAATCTCAATTTGAAATGTCTGGATTCACTATGATTGATTCAACAAAAATATGTCAAATTTCAACCAAAACTTCCAAAACATCTAGCTTTTAGACAACCTATTAAAAATATTTATAAACATGTAAAATAAAGATAATAATATAGTTTTAAGATTAATATCAAACTATATATCACTGTTTTTTTTAAACAATTAAGGCAGAGACTTAATTGTTTTAGAAACACATTTTTCTTAATGGTTGAGAACATTTAAATTATAGTTATTATGATTATTTGTATGAATAAATGCTATATTAATTAATTACAAACACTATATTAATAAATATTAAGAAATTCAAATAATTAAAAAAATTAGAAATATATAGAACTATGTTGAAAAATCACACAAACTTAAAGCAGACCATATTTTTTATTATTTAAATTTCTCAATATTTATTAATTTAACCTCCATATACCCGATACTCATAATCAAGTGGATAAAGAAATCCAAGTTTCTTGCTAATTGGTACTGTCAAATCTTATGCGTGTGTGGTTGCCTAACTGAAGAAATTTTGTTGGATTCAATAAAAGGGTGTGAGGTATAGTTATGAATATTTACATGTGTTATGTTGAATAAAAATTTCTTTGACTAATGAACAAATATGGGTTTTAAATATAATTGGTTGTCATTAATATTATAATATTTGGATAAACAGTTGTCTATAATGAGACTTTTTGGAAGCCTTTCCGGTGGGTTTTTCCGGTGAAAATCCAGTAGCAATTTGTTGTAATCGCATGTTTGATAGTTAGTTTCTGCACAATCAAAGTGCCCCAAGGGTTTTTCAGGGTGCTGAATCCAAATATGCAGTTAAAAAACCATTTTAACTGCAGCAAATCAAGATTTAAGCTCAATTTCCTCCGTCAGATTCCGTCACCGGAATCTCCAAAAACTCGCATTATAGACAACTCCTTTGGATAATGTATATGTGTAATATGGGTAATGTAATTGGTTATATAACAATGTGTTCATTTAGAAATTTAATAATATAATTTTAATTTGA
>APFE031273985.1:123208-140871 GCA_000404065.3 Pinus taeda | reverse complement strand
ATATATATGTATTATATACATTTATCGATATTTATCAATTACATTAGTAAATGTGATTTTGTTAGTATCAATAAAAAAGAAAAACTTTTTGTAATTTGCCATTTATTTTCCCTCTTTAAAAAGAAGGAGGTTCTCAAAATAAGTTACCATTTCAGAAAGCGAGTTACGAAGGCTCTTTGAAATTAATAACCCACGGTCTAAAGATGTTGATTAAAAAGTATTCATACTTTTAGGAGAAACAATATTGTGTAATGAATCGTGACTTAATGGAGGGAAGATGTTGTATACACTATATAAGTGGCCGTGTTATGATGGAACATGTTTCAGTATGATTTTATTGATTAGTTTTTAATAATTATATGTTTTAAATAAGTTATAATGTTTTTAAATGAATAATCATATTTTAATGAAAGGAGGTGTTATATATATTACTTCAATTCATAAAATAAAGAAGATTTATTAGTATAAAATTTCAATGAAGGTTTAATAATATATATTTTTAATTCATAATTTTACATAAAATATAATAATTATTAATTAATTAATAAAATAATATAATTTTTAAATAAGTTTTTATTACAAAATTAATGATTTTAATATTAATGTAAATTTTTTTCATATTATTAATTCTAATTTTTTTCAAAGTGTTATTACAAGTGTTATAGTGTTAATACACATTAGGATGGGGGTTAATTTGTCGCCCTTAACCTAAGCCTTAGCAAGGAAGCTGTGGAACCATGTCTCACACTTTCGTAAAACTTGCAACTAATATTATGCCATGTAGTTTGGTGCATGTGAGAGAGGATTTGTTGTACATGTACTACATCATGCAATCAATAATGATCCACAGTGTTATGAGAATCAAGAAACACATGATTAAATAGGGAAATTCACCGACACTTTCAAGCCATTTGTGTTATATGCTATCAGAGAAATTGAATCTTACTAATTTGGTTGTCAACATGCCAAGTCTTATTGTCATTTTTTTCTTCTGATTTCCAGTTGAATGACCATGCCCTCCTGATCTGGCCTCTCCCTTTAATAATCCTCTAGAATTGCTCTATCATGCTCAATATCAATGCATTGCTTTGGGTTGGATACATGAAATGGTCATGTTGATTGATGCTCACTAGCGAGACCAAAATCGAGGAAAAGGAAGATTTAGAGATATAGCTTAGTGGGTTACATCTCACCTTTATCTTAGATAATTGTGAGGTTCACGGTAACTCAATCTGTCTTTTTACTCAACTCTTAGTTCAATTTCTTGTTGCATTTTTCATGTGCATTGGCTTGGATTAGAATTATGTCATTGTTCACCTCTTGAAACACTCTCCCTCAACCTAGTACTCTAGGTTTACCTCTGGTGGGTGTGTCTTTACTCATATTCCCTTGCCTACTTATGGTACAAACTTCTTGTTTAGTTGTGAGGGTGTTCTGAGCCACTTACTCTTTCATATCTTTCCTTTGTGCCTACATTGTCTCTATTTTGGCTTCTCACAACATTGCTTTCTTGGTCTATCCCAGACCGCTTCTTTGCATGCTTCTTCTCTACTATGAATATAATTGCCCAACAACAAGCTAGGTGTTGACATTGTTTCTCCTCTTACAGGGAAGGTAGCTCACAAGATCACCACCGAGCTCATGGCACTGTCTAATGACTTTGTGACTCCTCTCCAAACCAGATTCAATTTGAAATTTACCAAGCCTCTTTAGAAGCCCGGGAAGAAAGGAATGAATACTCATATTCACAAGTCTTGGAATTCATGACCAATTGGCATTCTGATCTATACTATACTTGCGAGAAAAAAACATTTACATGTGCACTATATATCTCTACTGGCATATGAATACACTAATGAGAAAAAATATTTTGGAAAGGAATAAAGGAAAGTGAGATTTTTCTCATTAGATGGAGCACATATAAGAGGAGCATAAAACCATGTTTCTAGAACACCAATACATGGCACTAAGGCTCACAAGAATTGAAGCACTGTTGTCTAAAGGAAAGAGGCTAACCTCCCCTAATACTCCTGCTACACTCATAGATATCTTAAAATTAACCTAATAGATTTCATGATTTTATTTTTTTATCATAATTGCTCTCATTTATTATATTTTATGTCTTTCTATTTAAAAAACATAAACTTTGCATAATGTTTATAAAATTTTCAAAAAAACTCTGCTCTTTTACAATTAGTTAATTTCCCATTAGAAAACTACAAGAAAAGAGTTATTGATATAATTATATATACTATAATTTCTTAAACTAGTAATAAAATTTGAAACTTAAAAAAAAAATTACTAAATATAATCTAGTGAAAATCCAAATTTCTTTCCTATATATAATTGAACATAAATTATTAAGAAAACCTCCTCAATTTTAAAAATGTATCTTAGTCTTAATTAAAGCAAAATATTATACCTTATTATCAATATTTATTATAGCTAAATATTTTTTTTTTTATCGGTTAAAGACTATGCTATTTCTATTAACTGGTAAACGTAATAAAATTACAAGAGGGGGCAGCTACAGAAGCCTGCACATCATATATGTTACAAAAATTACCCATAATAGAAGAGTTGGGGATTTGATCAAAGCTAACAACCAGATAGACAGAACAGACAGCCAAATTCATTGGCATTACAAAGAAACTGAGAGAGAGAGTACTAAAACTAAGCATATGACTAGTAACCCTGAGAGTACTGTACCAAGACATTAGCATACGCCGCGGCTGGAGAATTCTCAAAACTGAGCCAAACGCCCGAAGCAGGCTTCCAAAAACCAAAAAGTGCAAACTCAAGAGCCATTTGTTTAACTGTCCTCTTCCCCCTGTGTCTCCTCGGCTTGCTGATATGCGTCGTCGTGGCTGAGCCCGTCTTTTTCATGCAACACGTTTCCCTCCTGGTCTTTGTCGGTGTTGCCAACATCGGGGTCCAGGATTAGGTTGATGCAGTCACTCAGGGGAGGAATTAGGGAAGGCGAGTCGACCTGAATCACTGGTTCAACATCCTTCTTTGCGGCCATGGCGAATTGGGCAGAGGAGCGCTCACTGCTGTTGGAAGAATTGGGGTCAATGTAGGAAATTGGAGGCACCTGGTTGATTTCCTCCGTCATAAGGATGGTTATCTGGGCTGAAATTAGAGGGCGGTTTAGGTTGCTTTGAAATTTAAAGTGGGTGGATTGGAAAGCGTTGTTGGGTATCGGATGGCGAGTGGGGTTACTTGCAGGAGGATCCTCAGGGGAAGAAGTGAGGTTGATGGTGGTGAGCAGAGGAGTGGACTGGGGGCGAGTAGAGGGTCGTTTGCTGCTGCCAGGTCTTTCTCCGGAGCGAGAATGCTTCCCAGGTCGCTTCATGGTGCAAACAATGACTGTGAATTTCAATGAGACAATGCGGAAACCAGAATTGTGCCTCTGAGCATCCAAGGACCCCGAACTGAATCAAGAAACAGAACAGAAGACAATGGAAACACTGAACCGAGAAACAGAGCCTGAAAAACTGAAATAACCGCGAATGAAGCACTTACCCCAAACTGTTGAAGGAATTCCAGAGTGAAGAACACCGGACGAGTAGAAGGGCTGCCAATTCGAGCCAGAACCAGCTCGAATTTCCCCTCTGAGGCAGGGCTCCCTCTCGACCTCACTCACAGAACTCACAACAAACCGAACAGAGTAATCTTCGACCGAATGCATGATGGAATAATCACTGAGTCGCTGCCTGTAAATACTGCTCCACAGACTGCGTCGGGCTTCGTTCGCCATTAATGGCGCTGTCCTGCGCCGTGCCAAGACCATAAAAACATTCTCACCGCCTCCGTTCTGCGTCTGGGGCTCCACGCTGCAGAGCAAGTGGCGGCATCATGCGTCTTAAGTGTGCATGAATGCCATTTAAAGCAGTATTATCACCCGGATTCGGGAGTATTATAGCTAAATATTATACCTTATTATCAATATTTTTTCTTGAAACAATTATTATAATAAAAAAACATTTTTTCCTTATTTCTTCCCATAAATTTATTAAAAAAAAAACAAAACTTCTTTTAATATCCTTAGAATGATTGAAAGTACACTTAACGTATGAGTTTCTATTACTCACAAATGAGGGGTTAAAGAGGAAATGAAAATATCAAGAAAATAATTCCGTTCAAATATATTATATAGTTAATTTACTAGTTAAAGTTTTAGTTATATGTTTTTATTTTTAAAATATATATATATGCTAGTCGGTTTTAGTTTAGAAATGTTTGAGTGAACAAAGCATTAGCACAACCTATGTGTTTCGTTGATATGCAAGTAATATCATAGCCATTCAATTTCACAAGCCCTTAGGATAAGGAAATCTCACAGCAAGGTTTGTAGATAATAATGTGATATTACATAATAAGATACGGAACAAACTCACGAGAAAAACTCCCAAGAATATATAAAAATAGAAACCATTAATCTTGATATGAGGAAAAAAGCTATATTAGAGATAAAGAACAATAAAGGTTTTTAATTGGTGTCTTTTCCAAAATGAATTTTTATGGCTATAAGTACCAAGGGAGATCCAAGTTATCTCAATAATGTCATTAAATTTTACAAAAACATCACAATTATACAGGAGAAATATAGAAAAGAAATAAATAATGAGGGGAAAATTATATTAAAATAGTTTAATTATTTTTATTAGAGGGTAAAAATGTTATGAAATTGTATAATGAGAAATTTATAGATTTTATAATGATGAAGTTTATATTTATATTATTTAAGGTTGTTTTTTTAATATATCTAGTATTATGGATAAATATTATGGTTAACAAAAAAACGTGAGTGAGTACCAAAATTATTATCTTAAGAACTAATAAATGGTTGTATATGATAAAAGCTAAATTTATGATATTATGTCTTTTATTTTATCTTTCAAATACCACGGTTTAACAAAACCTATTGGAAATACTGAGAGGGGGTGAATCAATATTTCTTTTCAATTTTCAATTTTACCAGTTAAGATTACTTATAATTAGAACAAAAAAACAATGATAGAATAATAATTTTATTAATCAATGACAAAGAATCCAACTCTCTTTACAATGAATAAAGTACAATAATAATTAGGGCTCCAACCCTAGATGATACGAATCTCTAATCCACCATGCTCCAACCTTTATTTTCCCAAGCACCGACTTGGACTTCATGAGGCTCCAACCTCTAAGGTTCCAACCCTATCTTCCCAAGGCTCCAACCTTGTCACTTTGAGGTACGAACCTCTAGGGCTCCAACGCTATCTTTGGTACAGGCTCCAACTTGGTCTTTTTGAGGACTCCTATCATCCAGGGCTCCAACCCACTACTTCAACTCATCAAGATATGTCTAATGATTCTTCATGACTCCCAATATCTTCTGCAATGAGCCCTGGAAATATCTACACCTTTAACACTACCCTTAAACGATATTCAAGGAATTTAACTCATCAATGACAACTTTATCTTCTCATGAAGGTGTCACTATTTCTCTTCATGTTACCCAAATTAAATCTCTAAGGTGGCCTCATGATGAATTGAACACATCATGATCTCAAGGGTGCCTCTAAGACTCGCTTCTATAAGTGTCTTTAGACCTCTTATGTTGGAAATACTGAGATAGGGGGTGAATCGTATTCCTTAGGAATTAGCACTTTTAAATATTTCAAAGCATTATTTAAATTTATGCAACAATAATAGTAAATAAAATAACACAGCAGGCACAAGAATTTTAGGTGGAAAACCCCCTCCCGGTCAAAAACCACTGAACTCTTTTCTAATAAATTATTTAATCGTTAGCCTGAACTGAAATTAAAGAAACAAATTCCTAGAATTCTAGAAGATCATTCTTCTCCAGCTCTCACTAGAAGGACACCCCAACGCCCTGGTTTCTTTAGTAATCAACTGAATGGATGCCCCAACACCCTAGTGAGCCACGACTCACCCTAGCACCACACTACCACCCTGAAGTGTTCACAAGCCCCAACCTATAAGAGACTTCATACACTTGTCTAGCACCTCCCTGCCACCTTATAATGACTAAAATAAGACAAGACTATGGATTCCCAAACTAGGGAAAACAATCCATGATACAATAAGTTGTACAATGATTTTCATGTACTTAACCAAATACCCATCACTCTATGATGTACAACTCAACCATGACATCATCCCAACAGTGACTCCTATACCTCCCAACACTGCCTCTTCGACTCTCGGCAAAATGACTCTTTCACAAAGGACTCTTTTAGAATATTTACAATGATGACTCTTTTACAACTTTATAATGATGACTCTTTTACAATGATGACTCTTTTATAAATGACTCTCTTACAACCTTTCAATGATGGCTCTTGGCCTTAGCAATACTTCACAATATCTAGATGGATAACTCTATATCGAACAAAGCATAAACCAAAAACTCTGAAGAAATTGACGAAAGATAACTCTCAATTTCCAAACTTAGCATTTGAATAAACATGGGAAAACAAAATAAAACTCAACAATTAGATTATGAAAACCCTCATCTCATTAAGCTCCATTCATACATTTTAAATGTTCCAAATGTTAGTATATGATCAAGGATGGCAACCTGAACTCCTTGCCAAAACCTTCAACATTTGACTGAAGCCATAAGGTCTTTTTTTTAAAGGGCCTCAAACAAAATTCTAGAAAAAAAAAACATCAGAGGAGCCACAGCTCCAGCAGCCTTGAAAGACCCATCTAGAACTATTATCACTGTCTTTTAGAATTGGTAGCCTGACCATATAAAACCTACCCTAGAAAGATTTTAAGATAATCGTAATACCCAGAGCTAGTAAGGGATGATGAAGTCGGTAGGAGGGTTTGCCATAGCACCAAGCCGAATCTCCTATCCTAGGAACTAGACCTTACACCATAGTAGAGAGTTTGTATTAGAACATGTAAATGAAAATAGGGACTGTAATAAATACGCTAACCTTGATAAACAAAGGCGATTATGTAGAAAATAAAACCTTAAATCTTACGTTCAGAAGGATTGTTGCAGACCTTGCCTCCAAAGAATGAGTTCCAAAGTGTTGAAGCAGCTTCAGGACCATTAGAGTATTCCAAGATGTCGAAACACAGTGTGAATAGTCTAGTGAACCTGGATTGTAGGCAAAAACAAACACCAAAGGACATAGCAGAGCCATCACCACTCAAGAATTCTGGAGTGAAATAATGACAGAATGAAACCACACCACTGAGAAATGAAGGAGCGATATCCTAAGGATTGTTCGATCCAGTGGGCCATGGTGAACCATTGATGGAGGAGCCTAATCCTGATGTTTAAGTTGGATAAGGATAGATGGGTCACCTTCAAGTAACCACCAAGACCCGGACAGCTAGAGCAGTGAATGCACATGCACTCCTAGAGCGGGATTCGAGGCTATGGCCTGTATACATTTAGTGAATAGGCCAGTAATGTACCAACATATTTAAATACATAGAGATGTATAAATTTTGAAGTCAATGCTGCGTACAACTAGATCTCGCCACAATCATTATATTATATAAATAATAGATACTATCTAAAGTCCAAACCATTATTTTCATATAAATTTGGTAATAGCATTTAGTAAAGTTGCTTGTAAATCATACATGGTATTTAATAATTGACAATATCTTTTTTAACATAAATATGTAACTTGAGATAGCTTGTGTTAAGATTTTTTTTAATATGTATTTAATGTTAAATAGATGGATGTGTTACAATTAATATATATTTTTAATATAGTTTATCAATCTATGAAATGTGATAAAAAAAAGACTTAAAAATATATATAATATTATAATTATTTTATGTTATTTTATTAAAATCGCGCATTATTATTATCATTATTAACATTAAATATTAACAGCGTCTATTTTATTTACATTTAAAATTGATTAATCAATTTCACATATTAACTTAATAATTTATCATTGGAAGGCAAAGTAAATGACAGAAATAAAAGTTAAGAAACCCTGCCATCTAGAATTCATTCTCTAGCCAGATCCTATAACCCCCATTACCATCCAAGGCCAACATTAAGACAATGTTCACACGCCCTGTAATTCCCTGCAGCGTGCGAGTCGCCTGGGCGTGCCCACCAAATGGACAAGTTAATGAAAGAGGTGAGATGCAACCAAAGACGGGTGAGACATCTTGGATGAGCATGTGGGCGAGGTATTGGTCACAAGTTTATACATGGGTGAGCCGGGGGCTTGACCCACAGCCGATCAAACGAAGATTGCAACAGGTGAGCTAAGGAGGGGGTAGTACCAGAAGTTGGGGGGGGCTCATCTGCCTCTTGAACGAGTTACAATGTGAAGCAAGTCAGTCGAGCAAAGTTTACAAGGGTTGGCCAGGTGGCACGATCCCCGCCATCCACCATATATATTGGCTGGTGAGAGATGGAGAAAGGTAGAAAGTCGAACTTGGTGAGACAAGGAGCAGGTGGAAAGCGTGGCGCAGAACTGCAGTTCATGTGCCCACTCATTGGGAAAACACGAGAGTCTTGGTACAAGTTGTAGCGAAGGGAAAGTTGGGTGATGGGCCACATGAAGACATGCCTTCTCATTGAGTTGGTGAAGCACGGGTGTAAGGTAGAGTTGGGGGACGAGCGCACGAAGGTGTGCCCGCTGGTGAGCTAAGGCACATAGGCGACCCGGGTGAGGGCACATTGTGCATGCCGAGTGAGTGTTCAGGTAGAAAGTTTCAAAGTGTGGTTTGGGTGGAGGTGTGACCAACATGCAAGGCGTGCACGAGTCGGTGCGCCTGATGACAAATGACAATTGTAAATGCTAATGGAGCTTTTTCTCCCTGTCATCTATATTCTTACAAATTTGTAATAAAAGATTATTATTGCATATGATGGTGTCCTCTTTACTGTGTTGAATGTTTATGTTAAATTTTATGATGTTAATGGATTCCGCACATTAATATTGTTGGTTAAAGATGATGAATGTTAGGCATAGTTCACAAATTAACTTAACAAATGAACATGTTAATTACTTAGGCAGTGTCGCATGGTTTCTAATTAATGAAAAAAGAATTGGGGGCATGACAGATGGTATCATAGCTACCTACAGAGAACAGACATGTATGAAGGAAAAAGTTATGGAGAAATCATGGATTAACAGTCTAGGTTTTGTGGACTTGATGGTTCATGGCAAGACCATCCAAGCTCTGGTGGACACGGGGGCCACTCATAACTTCATGATGACACGGTTAGCAAGAGAGGTTGGACTGATGATCTTCCCATCGAATGTGGAAGTCAAGGCGGTAAACTCTAGTGCGAAAGTGGCTGGTTTGGCACATGAAGTGCCTATGTAGATAAAAGACTAGAGAGGTTAGGACTTCACGGTGATGGAGATGAATGACTTCGATATGCTATTAGTACAAAATTTCTTGATGGTTAACAAGGAAATTGTTGTCCCCTTCTGTGATGAGATGTTGCTAGTCAAACAGTCACAGACTTGGACTTTGCCCACTCATAGGCAAAGGCAAGAAGTCAAGGTGCAACATGTTTCTGCACTAAGTATGCAGAAAGCTATGAAAAAATCAGACATAGAGACATATGCAGTAATGTTCAAGGGAGTCAAAGGTGATGGAGTGGGGACGCTTGTTCCAGCTAATATTTCTAAGGTGCTAGCTAAATATGTAGATTTGATGCCTGATGAGCTACCAAAGAAGCTTCCACCAAGGCATGCAATAGACCATAGCATCAAGCTTGAGCTAGGGAAGCAACCTCTCGCTAAAGCACCTTATCGGTTGTTAGGACCTAAGTTGGAGGAATTGAAACAATAGTTAAAGGAGTTAACTGATGTAGTTTCATTAGACCTTCAAGGTCCCCCTATGGAGCTCCGGTATTGTTCTAGTGAAAGAAGGATATGAATGAGCTACGGATGTGCTATGATTACCATGCTCTTAACAAGAAGGTGGTGAAGAATAGGTATCCTTTTCCATTGGCTGATGATTGCATCGACAAGCTTGCAAAGTCTTGAGTGTTTTCCAAGCTGGACTTGAGGCATGGGTATTATCAAGTGCAGATAACTGAAGGAGATGAGAAGAAGATCACGATAGTAACAAGGTATGGTAGCTTTGAATTCCTTGTTATGCCATTTGCGTTGTGCAATGCTCCTGCTACGTTTTACACTTTGATGAATGATGTTCTACGTCCATACTTGGATTTGTTTGTAGTAGTGTACTTGGACGGTATAGTGGTGTACAGTGATAACATGGAGGATCATAAAAAGCACTTGGTGAGGGTGTTCGAGGCACTGAAGGTGATTCAATTGTACTTGAAGAAGTCTAAGTGTGTGTTCGTTCAGACCGAAATTCCATTCCTTGGACATATAATGGGTCAAGGGTGCATAGAGATGGAGCCGAGCAGAGTGAAGGTCATTGAGGATTGGGTTGAACTGAAGAATGTCCATGATATGAGGGTG
Organism: Pinus taeda; assembly: GCA_000404065.3. Taxonomy (NCBI): domain Eukaryota; kingdom Viridiplantae; phylum Streptophyta; class Pinopsida; order Pinales; family Pinaceae; genus Pinus; species Pinus taeda. Next base: position 130,419 of record APFE031273985.1, on the reverse strand, counting down.
TTTTTGGGCATGACGAGCTACCAACGAAAGTTTGTAGAAGGGTACTCCAAGATAACATCATCACTGATAGATCTGTTGAAGAAAGACAAGAGATGGAGTTGGATAGGCAAATGTCAAGTGGCATTTGATTATTTGAAGAAGAGAATGGTTATAGCATTGATATTGAAGTTGGCGGACTTCGAGCGACCATTTGAGGTACACATAGATGCTTCAGATTTTTCCATAGGAGGGGTTCTTATGGAGGATGGGCATCTAGTGGCGTACGAGAGTCGGAAGTTGTAGGATAGAGAATGGAGGTATCCGATCCATGAGAAGGAGATGACTACAACTATTCACTATCTTCATGTGTGGAGGAATTACCTGATTGGGAAGCCATTCGTTGTCAAGACGGACAACGTTGCAGCAAGTGTTGCATCACAACCGAAGCTTTCTACAAAGAAAGCTCATTGGTAGGACTTCTTGGTAGAATTCGACATGACTATTGAGTATAGACTGGGGAGACTCAATGCCGTAGTAGATGCCCTTAGCAGGAAGGGACAACTTGCAACGTTGGAAGGAGAAGACCGGGCAACAAGAAGTAGAAGTTGAGTTTAGATGTCAGAAGAGATGTAGAATAAGCTCAAGGAAAGTGTTGAGACCAATAATCAGGTGCAAAATATAGTGAAGCAGATAAAGGAGGGGAAGACACGAAAGTTCTTTCTCTGAGATGGATTCTTGTTATTTGGAAACTGACTCTATGTTCCAAAGTCATCTGGGCTCAGGAGGCACCTTTTGAAGGATTTCCACAACTCACTGTGGGCTGGTCACCCAGGGCAACGTCATTCTTCGGCATTGTTGGAAAGAGGATTCTTTTGGGAGAAGATGCGGGAGGATTTACATATGTGCATCATTTGTCAATAGGACAAATCAGATGCTCAGAGGCAAGAGCCTTTACCGATTCCTAAGAGACCATGGATGAGTGTCTCGATGGACTTCATTACTCAGTTGCCACAAGTACAGGGGTATAATGGGATAATGGTTGTGTTTGATCATTTTTCCAAGTATGTTGTCTTTGTTCCAATAGATATGCCATGTGGAGCCGAGCATACCACATATTTGTTCTTTAAGAATGTAGTGAAGTATTGGGGGATTCCATTAAGCATTGTATTGGACCGAGATCCACGATTTACAGGTAGATTTTGGACCACATTGTTCAAGTTAGCCGGGACAGAGTTGTTGATGAGTTTGAGTTACCATCCACAAACAAATGGACAAACTGAGAGGATCAACGCATTGCTGGAGGATTACTTGAGACATTATGTGATGGATGATCAAAAGACTTGGCTTGAACTCTTGGATGTGGCTTAGTTTAGCTACAAAATAAAAAAGTGTTTTGCACCACGGTACAGTGCATTTGAGTTGGTGAATGGACAGATGCCAGTCACACCACATATCGTAGTGATAGGAGGTTTGTTGAGGAGTCCTCATGCGAAGAAATTCATGAAGGCTTGGGATGAGACGTTGGAGTTGGCACGGTTGCGCTTGCATGAAGCTACAAGGAGAATGAAGAAATGGGCAGATAAGGGAAGACGGGATGCACACTTCAATGTCAGAGATATGATGTTTCTTAGGATTACCAGAGATCAATTTCAGCCACATAAGGGGACTACGGGATCATTGATGAGGAAATATGAGGGACCATTCTAGGTGAAGAAGAGAGTGGGGTAAGTTGCTTAAAAGTTGGAGCTTCCACGCCATATGCCTATGAAACATCAAGTTTTTCATATCAGTTAGTTGAAGAGATGCAGACTGGATGCTCATCATCTAGAGAGAGTGGAACCACCGAGGAGACTAGCCATGATTGTGGACAAGCCACATATTGAGGTGGATGAGATTCTGAGTTATCAATCTACAAGGATTGGTAGCCACATACGACGGGAATTTCTTGTCAGATGGAAGAATGCATCGGAGGAGGATAGCTGGGAAACATAGGACTCACTTTGCAAATGGAAGCGAAAGATTGTGAAATATGATAGGAAGTTACGAAGGAGAGACAGATTGCCAAGGATGGAAATGCTTTCGGGTGGGGGAGAATGTAATGTCCTATGGCTTGTGAGTCGCTTGGGCATGCCCACCGAATGGACGAGTTAGTGAAAGAGGTGAGCTACGACCAAAGATGGGTGAGACATCTTGGACGAGCGTGTAGGTGAGGTATTAGTCGCGAGTTTACACATGGGCGAGTTGGGTGCTCGACCCATGGCCAACCGAAAAAAGATTGTAATGAGTGAACTAAGGAAGGGGCATTCCCACGAGTTGGGCAGGCTAACCCACCTCTTGAACGAGTTACAATGCAAAGCAAGTCGGCCGGGAAAAGTTTAGAAGGGTCGACTGGGTGGCACGATCCCCGCCACCCACCACATATATTAGTCGGCGAGAGATGATGAAAAGCAACAAGTCGAACTCGGTGAGACAAGAGGTGCGAGGGGCAGGCAGAAAGCATGGTGCAGAACCAGAGTTCATGCGCTGGCTCGTCGAGCAAATGCAAGAGTCTTGGTATGAGTTTTAGTGAAGGGCGACTTGGGTGACGAGCCACACGAACACATGCCTGGCCAATGAGTTGGTGAAGCGCGGGTGTAAGGTAGAGTCGGGGGATGACCACACAAAGGCATGCCCACCGGCGAGCCAAGGCACATGGAGGACCTACAGTAGGGCGCCCACCAAACGACACGACCCAAGGGCGGATGGGCGACCTGAGTGAGGGCGCACCATGCACGCCGAGTAAGTGTTCGGCCAAAAAGTTTCTAAGTGTGGGTTGTGGGTGGAGGTACGACCAACGCACAAGGCGTGCATGAGTTGGTGCACCCAGTGGCAAACGACATGGTTGTAAACGCCACTAGAACTTTTCGTCCCGATCATCTATATTCTTACAAATTCATAACAAAAGATTATTATTGCATATGATGGTGTCCTTTGTGTTGTATTGAATGTTTATGTTAAATGTTATGATGTTAATGGATTCCACACATTAATATTGTTGGTTAAAGATGATGAATGTTAGGCGTAGTTTGCAAAGTAACTTAATAAATGAACATACTAATTACTTAAGTAGTGCTGCATGGTTGCCAATTAACGAAAAAGGAATTGGGGGCATGACACGGTCCCTTTGAAAAAGCACAGTATAAAAGATTTTGGCGACAATGACAAAGTTCACACACCAATTTAATAATAATATTTGTTTAGATTATGTTAGTTTTAATTTAATAATAAGTATAGATTATTTTTAAATATGAATGTAATAATAGCAAAAGGGATTTTCATTTTTTCAAATATATATTTTTTATAAATAAATATTGTTTTAAATAATATATAATTATCTAAATTTATTTTATTTTTTTAAACTTTTTAACAAAATTTTAATTTTGATAACAAAATAAGTCTCTCATCTCAATAACAACATTATTTAAAATCATATTAATTTTCTTTATATCACATTTAAAATTATTTAATTAATTAAATAGACATAAATATTTTTGCTTCAGAGATATCTTACTCATATTTATCCAACTCCAAAATATTTTAAAAATCTACTCTCGAAATAACTTCAAATGTCATCATCGATGGCAAGACCATTTACACTAAAATCCCCGAGATATTGATCCACCTAACAATTTTATCTCATTTTACAAGGTGATAAACACCATAAAAGGGAAAACATTAAAAGTAAATCTACAAAGTCATAAGCACCCTAAATGGAAAACGTTGTGTTTGAATTTGCAACTGAAGAATTTGTTTATTAGTGCATATCCATACGTTGTGTTTTCAAATTGAAAGTTTCTTTATTAATGCATCTCCATACATTGTGTTTTCAAAATAAGTTAGCAATTTGTTCATGAGCGCATTTCCATAAATGCTTTATAGCAATGTTCCGGGAACAAAGCTAAACAAGAGTTTTTATAAAAACCATATTATATAGGGGAATTGATGGCCTCCATGAATTTCTCAGAGTGAAGTTTTTATTTTATTTTTACTTGGAGATTATATCAGACTTAGCCTTTAATGAATCTCAACAGAAAGTTTGAAACGTCTCTGAAAATTTAACGCATACAATGGATCCGGAAACTTCAGTACAACATATAATTTAAACGCAGCCGATATAGTCGACATTCATAACCGAGGCGACGATTACGACGTCGTGGTCGATTTGATTCGTAATAGTAACGCTCTGGCCGGTTTTAATGTACGCGTCCATTAAATAAGAGTAAACGTGTTTCTTCTCCGTCGTTAACTGCAGTTGCGTACGATCCACATCGCAGACAGGACAATTATTTGTTACTGTAATATTAGAATACAGTGTTCCTCGTGCATGCGAGACACTCACCACCATATTATCGCTTGGATTACACGACGTAGTGTTTAAGGGAACATCACCACCTTCTAAAATCAAATAAATAAAAACTCAAGATGAGAATGGTTTCAGTGATTACATCTTGGTTGTTAGGGTTAATATCCGCATGTAGGTTAATTGTGCAGGTTTATTTAAAAAATAAAAAATACAAATATTTTAAATAAAATTAAAATCACAAAAACCACTAAGATTTTAATTAAAATAAATTTTGATCATCATAATTAAATGGTTATAACATTTCTTCATGATTAAATTATTTTTACATTCATGTTTCTGAAAACATTCTTTTAATAATAAAAGAAACCTTTTATCTAAAACCATTCATTCCATAATCAAAAGCATTTTACTTAAACTTCCTAAATTTATCTAAATTGCTGATTAATTTATCTAAATTGCTGATTCCCTAATAGTTGACAATCAAATAGACACAGACAATATTGGACTGTACCCTCATCCTTCTGATTACCCAACAGATTGCTAAATTTTAAAATAAATTTTGATCATCATAATTGAATGGTTATAACATTTGTTCATGATTAAATTATTTTTACATTCATGTTTCTAAAAACATTCTTTTAATAATAAAAGAAACCTTTTATCTAAAACCATTCATTCCATAATCAAAAGCTTTTTACTTAAACTTCCTAAATTTATCTAAATTGCTGATTCCCTAATAGTTGACAATCAAATAGACACAGACAATATTGGACTGTACCCTCATCCTTCTGATTACCCAACAATATTTGACTGTACCTAGGTCCTTCTGATTACCAAATATTCTGCGAATCAACGATTCAGATAAAAAGAAACCCTCAAACCATTCATTCAATAATCAAAAACCTTTTACAAAAATCATTCATTCAATAATCAGAAACCTTTTACCTGAAATCTGCGCTGCCTGCACTAAACTGCTCCCCAAGACAAGAAGAAATACAAGTTGAAGTGCAGGTTGAGACTTCATTTTGTCAACTCCAAATCCCATCTCTCGGATTCTTCAAGCAGTGGTAAATTCTCTTCAGTTACAATGAGATTATTTGCGACTTAATGGTACATTCTAAGATTCAATACTGGTGTTAATATATAGTTATTTTTTTTCTCCGCCAAATATTTCTTTAACCATTAAAATAGTAATTGCTTTAATCTTCCCCATCACAATAGTAATAATTTGTATCTTTTCCACCATAAAATAGTAATAACTTTTAGTTTGAATAGTAGTGATAAGAATTGTAATAAGTAATATACTTAATTCAGATAGTAATAACTTTTAGTTTGAATGATAGTTAGAGGAATTGTAACAAGTAATATACAATTTAGAGATAAATATATTAATTTTATTGGAAAAAAACAGTCTTTTAAAAAATGGGCTGGGCTTGAATTATATCCACTCTCAATGATTTTAAAAATTTTAAATTATGATTTTTTAATTAATTAATCAACAAAAACAAATAAGTATTTATTTCTATTAATTAGCAATTGTTACTAATTGTAATAAGAAATATATTACAATATATTTGATTTAGACAAAAATAACTTTTAGTCTGAATAGTAGTTATAGGAATTGTAATAAATCAAATAAAAAATACAGGAAAAACAAATAGGTATTTATTTCTATAATTAGCAATTGCTCGTAATTGTAATAAGTAATATACTTAATTTAAATAGTAATAATACTCGAATGCGGGTGATCTCCGAGCCCAGCACGTACACCTTCAGCGCGTGCCTAGCATGTATACTCCCCCTCGGCAGCTGGATGGCCACCTGCACGCATTCAAACAAGCCGATCTCACCGCAGAGGAATAAGCCTGGGTTATTGTGTGCGTTTATGATGGTAATCAGGCATTGAAGGTGCTCAGAGGATTGCAGAAGCATTTACGCCTAAGATCATGTTGATCATGTCGTCCAACAATGATATAACTACCCATCTCCCTCCCCGCCATTGGCATTCTCTGTCTCGGTGCACTGGTAAGATTGAGTGTAGGTTTTGTTTTCTTGAGGTCGAGTCTGCTGCGCTTGCCTCTCCCCCGTCCCCCAATTCTTAGTTGTTCAGTTTTCATAGTTGTAAGCAGGTGCTCACAATGCCTCGCAGCAGAGGTGTTCCGCGCAGGGGAGGCTCTTCGGCTCCCAGAGGCCGAGCCCTGCAATCCCCTTCTCCGCTCATCATTCCAATTTCATCTGCCTCTCCGTCTTCACCCCCCAATCCATCTAGACCTGTCCGGAATTCCTCCTTCCAGACATCCCGCTTCACTTTCTGCAGCCGTCTGAACCAGCCGTCTGCACTCTGATTTTTCTGTTGAGGGCTGAGTCACGTGCCCTCTGAGGCTGTGACCTCATTGTAAATATTTCTTTTTTTCATATTAATAGAATTAGTCTTTATTCAGAAAAAAAAATAGTAATAATATTTAGTCTAAATCGCAGTTATAGGAATTGTAATTAGTAATATACTTAATTAGAGACAAATATATTAATTTTATTAAAAAATCAGTTCTTTTAGAAATGGGTGGGGCTTAAATTCTATCTAGTCTCAATGATTTTATATTTTTTAGATTATGATTTTTTAATCAAATAAGAAATACATTAATAAACAAAAACAAATAAGTACTTATTTTTATTAATTAGCAAAATGATTTTAAGTTTTTTAAGATTATAAATTTTTAATCAAATAAGAAATGCATTAATAAACAAAAACAAATAAGTATTTATTTCTATGAGTAAAAAATTGCTCTTAGGAGTATAAAGTATACTGAAAAAATAGATTTGAGTTTGCAGCACTAACCAAACTCACTGTTAAATACATGCGGATTGTAAGACTCTCCGATACAAACATCAT
>APFE031273985.1:105201-118490 GCA_000404065.3 Pinus taeda | reverse complement strand
ATAGTAATAAAGATATAAATATATATATATATATTCTTTTTCTTCCTGCTCCAGCAAACAAGTAACTGTTTATGAATTGAGTATATATATATATCCATGAAATGTATTAAATTTTAAACCAGGTGATTTCAGAACATGAGAAGAACCAGCAGTGCACCTCATAGGAACGTGGATCATGTTACCCCTCCTCAAAGAAACCCGGAATTATGGGTGCAACTGGGGGAAGAGGCACGCAGCACCAATTTGACCATATTGGAGACCGTACAGGAACTGAAGGATGAAATGGCTCGACTGCGCGAGGATAATGCTAGATTAACAATGGAACAGGAAAGGATCCTGAAAAGCTTGTCAGATAAACAGAATCAACACCAACCCCATCCTAGCCCGGAACAAACACGGTTACCAGAGGAACAAGGATACTATACTGAACAGGAAGAAACAGAAGGAAGGGCCAAGGCTCGAGGAGAAAAATCTGATAATGTTTCTGAACATCAAACCTCCAAGAGACAGTGAATGGAGTTACAGGGAGAGTTCTGAAAAATCAAACCACCTCACTTTGATGGAGAATTAGAAGAAGCTGCAGAAGCTTGGTTGATTAATATGAACAAATACTTTCAGGTTTATGAATATGACCATCATCTTCAAGCATGGTTAGCTATTATTCAGTTGCAAGCCAAGGCAACATTATGGTGGGAGGAAGTAAAGATGATACGGGGGGTGAATGAGCAAGGCATCACCTGGGAAACTTTCCAGAGATATTTTAAAGAAAAGTATCTGACTGAACGATTCTACGATGAAAAGGCCAGAGAATTCCATGATCTACGACTTGGACAGTAGACCATGGATGAGCTCGTCACCAAATTCACATCTCTGCTCCGCTATGTACCATACATTCGGGAGGAGAAGGCCAAGGTACAACGGTTTATTAGCAGTCTTCCTCAAGAAATGTGGGAGAGGATTGAATTTGACAATCCGAAATCCATGGATGAGGCAATATGAAAAGCCTGAATATGCTTCCAGCAGAATAAGCAAAAAGGAGAAGGTGCGGGAAAGCGGTGGATGGATAAAAGAAATAGCAGAACGGTTATGGGAAACAAGGGAGTTCGTAGCAATTTTAGTAGGGGATCTGTAAAGGGTTCTAACAGCAGGAACCAATCCAGGAATTAGCTCTGACTTAAGCCACCTAATGAATCCAGAAATAGTGAATCACTGGGTAAAGTCGATAATGAGGGGACAACCAGGCCGCCAATCCAATGTTGCGGGTGTGGAGGACCACACTATATTAAAAATTGTCCTCATCGGAGGAACAACGATCAAGTGTCTTAGGTTTATGAAGCCTCAACTGTGGCAGATGTGGCTCGGTCGATGCCAAGAATAAATGCAGCTCTGGAGGACCGGCAAGCTGATTATCAACCAATGATGACAGAATTTGAAGGTAATATTTTTGATAAAACTGTTTCTGTTTTGGTTGACCCAGGTGCTACATTGAGTTATGTTAGCCCCAAGATTGTGGAAAATTCTAAACTGCAGCTTACTAAATTTAAACAACCATGGTTAGTCCAGCTCGCCACAGGAGCAAAAAGGCGAGTGCTGACCAAGGTCAGCAGTTGCCCATTAAACATTGCTGGTCAAATTGTGACCACCAAGTTGAACGTACTTCCTATAGGATCATATGACGTGCTAATCAGAATGGATTGGTTGGAAAAGTGGTGGTCTGTCATAAACTGCAAAACAAAAATAATATATTTTCAGGATGAACTGGGGAATCAACAAGAAATTCAAGGCATCCTTAAGCCTGTACAAGTGCGGCCAATCACTTCTTCGCAGCTAGCAAAGTGTATTACGAAAAAGTGTCAAATATATGCGGTTCAAGTGGGATTCACTAGTTCTGAGAATAATGAGAGTGCCTTGGGAAACATACCAGTAGTACGTGAGTTTGCAGATGTATTTCCTGAGGAAATACCAGGATTACCGCCAAAAAGAAATCTGGATTTCACTATAGAACTAGTACCCGGTGCAGCCCTGGTATCCCGAGCACCATACCGAATGAGTGTACTTGAACTAACAGAACTAAAGATGCAATTACAAGAATTATTGGACAAGAAGTACATTCGTCCGAGTGTATCTCCATGGGGAGCCCCTATACTGTTCATCAGAAAAAAGGACGAAACATTCCGTATGTGCATCGATTATCGACAATTGAATAAATAACAGTCAAGAATAAGTACCCGCTGCCCCGGATCGATGAATTATTCGATCAAGTGAAGGGAGCCACGGTGTTCTCAAAGATTGATTTAAGATCCCGATACCACCAAATCAGAATTAAGGAAGAGGATGTAGCTAAAACTGCTTTCTGCACTCGTTATGGGCACTATGAGTTCATGGTGTTACCATTCGGATTGACTAATGCACCGGCGACGTTTATGTGTCTCATGAATAGTGTCTTTCATAAATATTTGGATAAGTTTTTGTTAATCTTCATTGATGATATACTCATATATTCCCGGAACATCCAGGAACATGAAGAACATCTGAGATTGGTGCTACAAACACTTCGGGAACATCAGCTGTACGCAAAGTATAGCAAATGTGATTTTTACAAGGAACAGATCCAGTATTTGGGACACATCATAACCAAGGAAGGCATTGTGGTGGATCTCGAAAAGATCATAACCATAATGGAATGGCCGATACCGAAGGATGTGGCAGACATAAGATCCTTCACGGGGTTGGCAGGATACTATCGCTGATTTGTGGAGGGATTTTCCCGAGTCGTATACCCCATCACCTCCTTACAAAAGAAAGGAAGAATTTTTAAGTGGACTGCATAATGCCAGCAGAGTTTTGATCAGCTTAAACATTTGCTTACGACTGCCCCGGTATTGAGCATCGCAGACCCGGAAAAAGATTATATGGTCTGTACGGATGCAAGTAAAGAGGGAGTAGGAGGCGTATTAATGCAAGAAGGAAAAGTGGTCGCATATGAATCCAGGAAGTTGAAAGAACATGAACAAAAATATTCGGCATACAACTTAGAATTGACGGTTGTTGTGCATGCGCTAAAGATGTGGTGTCACTACCTTTTGGGAAGGAAATTCTTGCTGCTGACGGACCATCACAGCCTGACCAGTTACTTTAGTCAGCCCACCTTAAATGCAAGACAAGCTCGGTGGGTAGATTTCCTGAGTGGATTTGATTTCGAAATTAAACACCTGAAGGGGAAGGAAAATCGAGTGGTTGATGCTTTAAGCTAGAAAATGCACTGTTTATATGAAATTGCTACTAGCAAGGGGTGGTCTACTTTTCATGAAGAAATCAAACAAGTGGCTGAACAAGATCCGGAATACCAGCAGAAGAAGCGGCAAGCGCAGGAAGTGACCAGTCACCTAAGACAGCAAGGTTATGAGTTAAAAACTCCAAGCATTTTGTATTATAAGAAAAGAATATACATACCCAATCAAGCGGAAGTTAAGAAAACGATTTTAGACGAGTATCATAAGAGTCCTTATGTAGGACACCCAGGGTACCAAAAGTTCATTACTGCTCTCCGGAAAGAGTGTTACTAGCCTGGAATGAAGAAGGAAGTAATCGACTATCTAGCTCGATGTATAGAATGCCAGCAGGTTAAGGTAGAACATCAGCACCTTGCAGGGTTGTTACAACCTCTACCTATACCAGAATGGAAATGGGAAGTTATCACCATGGATTTTATCATTGGATTACCCAAGTCCAATAAGGGTAATGATTCTATCATGGTCGTAGTGGACAAACTCAGCAAGTTAGCCCACTTCATCCCCGTACAATCTACATACAGGGCAGCTCAAGTAGCAAACATTTTTATGCAGAACATCTTTAGACTCCATGGTTTTCCCAAAACCATAATATCTGATCGTGATGCTAAGTTCACATCGGCTTTTTGGAGGACTTTATTTGAAGGGTTAGGAACCCAACTGAGTTTCAGTACCACTTATCATCCGCAAACCGATGGCCAAACGGAGCGGGTAAATCAAGTGGTTGAAGACATGCTGAGATCCTACGTAATGCAGCAACCGAGTCGATGGGAGGAGTACCTACACCTAGTAGAATTTGCCTATAATAATGGCTATCATGCATCTTTGCATATGAGTCCATTTGAAGTACTTTATGGGCGGAAATGTCGTACCCCATCCAGTTGGAGTGGGCCCGAAGATAAGCTTGTATTAGGACCAGAAATGCTAGCAGAAATGGAACAGATGGTTAAGAAAGTATGGGCTAACTTGAAGGTAGCTCAAGACAGACAAAAAAGCTATGCGGATCGGAAAAGAAATCTAAAAGAGTTCCAGGTGGGGGAACACGTATATGTAAGAATCCGGCGAAGGAAAAGTACGTTGCAGTGGAATGACTGCGCCAAACTTGCACCTCGCTTTTGTGGTCCCTTCCAAGTTTTGGCCAGGATCGGGCCAGTAGCTTACCAATTAGCCCTACCCAGCCATATCAGAGTTCATAATGTGTTTCATGTGTCAGTATTAAAGAAATACATCTATGACCCTAAACACATAATTAGCTGGCAAGATATTCAGGTAAGAATGAATCTAAGAGCAGCATGAAATAAATTAAATGACAAGAATAAAACTGATCTAATTAATGTGTGTTTCAGGTGGAACCAGAAGGAGAATTTCTGGTCGAGCCAGTGAACATATTAGATCGGAGAAGGGTCGTGCTGCAGAAGCGAGCCATCACCCAGGTTGAACAGAATATGAGAAAAGTATACCCAAAATTATTTATGGGTGAACAACTTCGGGACGAAGTTGACTTTTAGGAGGGAGAGATGTAACGCCCCTGGTAAACTTAGATAATTTGCATATAAATTACAATAATTGAAACAATATGATTTGATGGTAAAACTGAGTGTCAATAACACATATGGTTGAATTGATTAATCATGTTAGTTGGATTACTTGGTAATTTATTTAAGTTGCAAGAGAAGCAGCTAGCATGAATATAGTTTTATGAGAAAAGATTTACAAGAATATTTTCTTTGAAAAGAAAAGATATATGTATGTTTACAGTTACACTGTATAAATAAGAATTGACATCTGTCCAAGAAAAAGGGAAAACCCTAACTACCTCTGGGGACAGTTGAGACCCTTATGAAAGAAATTGCTATGTCTGGTAGAGATCAGATGGCAAGAGGGGGAAGAAGAAAAGAGATTGCTGTGAAAGCAAAGGTAGAGAGATTGCTATGTCTGGTGAGGACCAGATAGCTCTCGGAAGGGAGGAAAACTCTCCAGAACCACTAAGTTTGTTGGGGACCAGATAGCGGGGCTCTGTTGACAACAGAGAGCTGCAGATGATTTAAGATTCCTGCAGACGAGCTTGGGGGTGGAAAGTCGCGGAGGACTTCCTAAGGTTGGGAGGAAATCAAGCTTATCGCTAAAGCGTATATTTTTCCAGGTATGGAACAGTTAGAAAGAACAAAACTTGACTTTTATTTTACGCATAAAAGATTGAAAAGAAAATGTGTCCACAGCACGAATATTATGGATAATATATTCTTACTGGCTTTTGGATAGCTTAAGTATTAAAAAAAAGAAGTTGTTATGATGCAAAACAAATAGTTTAAATCTCAGTAAACAAAGACAGTTACATTATGAATCCACTGTGTAATAATCAAGAACTAAAGTAACTTCTTCAATATCTATATATATATTTTCAAGAAAGACGATAAGCTCAATAATCCAAAATACCGAAAGACCCTTCATAGTTCAGTAACCAGATGAAAGTAATTAACATCTAAGCATTCACAAATTCCTGTAGGAATTATATATGTATATAGTCACAGTACCCTGTTGGGGAAAATGACTTTTATCAGTCGGATGAAAATAGTAAGGAATAACCTTATGCAACAAAATTATCTATTCATGAACAACCTGTATTAACAGAAGAAAATCGACAGCAATGTCAAGAATGTGTTGAGGGAAGAACTTCTTGTTCGTATCGGGTAATAGGCCTCTAAAAGAGGCGACCCGTAAGAACAAGTGAGCCTCAATGATCGACACCACAAGCCAAGAGGGTATAACCCCGCAGTGGCCGATGACTGAGAGATTAATGAATAAATTTGTGGTATGGAGCAATGCCTGGGGACAGGAGGTCGAAGGCATTGCTTAAACCATTAAAGCAAGAAGTAAACAATACCATGGATGATTTGAAACAATGCCAAAACTATAAGTAAGGGGACACATAAATCGTGTAACAATAATGCATAGATAATGTCACTGTCAAAGAAAATTACAGTTATACAGCCACGGCTGATTCCACTTACAGAAATATTCATTGTCCATAAAAACTTGCAATAACTTAACATTGTACAGAGTAAACTATGCTAATAGAAAACCGGAACAAGAGTTCGAGTCTCAATAATAGCCATACATGATACAGAGCCAAAACCGACTTCAAATATGGAACACAGGACTGCTGACAACAGTCAAGAGGCCCTTATAGAGGCAAACCTCTCACACAAACACAAAGACATCCGCCTGCATAATAAACACCGAATGGGTTGGAATACTCCTCAATAGCAAGAGGTTGACCGCCTGTTAATTAAAAAAACGACGCCTTAGAAATGAAAAGAGTTAAAGAACTGTAAGCAACTCAACGGGTTGAATGTATACCCGTATCAAATGCTTATCACCATAACCGAACAGCAGGTTAAACCAGGTCGAGTAATCCTAAACCGAACCCTCTGCCTGTAAAACAGAGTTGAAAACGAGTTCATACAGTAAACAATGAGAGAGAAATAGTAAAAATAAAGTCTGGTGAGAAGTGATGAATTTACCTGCGCGCTGGAGCTAAGATATCTTGCCGGAAATGATGCCATGCATTGTGACAATCTAAGCTCGACGTTACCAGCTGCGATGTGCAGTAGAGAAAAAACAAATGAAGAATGAGATGAAGTCCAAAGATCGAACATAATATCCTCTGTGCCAGGGTATGCCACCTGGAGCACGATCGACGACCACAGCAAGACCCTCGATCTCCACCGTCGGATGATCGGGGTTTGCCCGCCAACTTACAGCGCGCTGGAGCCATGCCATAAAGGCTCATACCTTGAGTTGGTGAATGAGTTAATGCTCTGATCTGGAGCATGGCCGAGGTAAATCACCTGTGCGCCAGGTGTAACTGAAATGTGTAACCAGGCCTCAGAAAAGACCGGTGAAAACCAGAGGACGAGGCTGTAATCAAATATAGAAGCGTATAATGGAAATGTCGGCGTCAACAATACCTAGCATGGTACAAATATTAAATGTGCGAGGGACCTGAATATCAAAACAAATCATATATATATTGGAATAAACGCTCACCCGTCCCGTAAAACGCACAGTGATTACCGGAAACCATAGTAATACAAATTGCGAATAAAGTTTGATATATTGTGTTCCGTGCATAGTCACATAACTCTTGCGTAAATATTTATGAAACGGTCAAAATGACAGCATGCGAGTGAAGAGGTAAATGAAATTTAATTTTTTTTTATGGTTAGGGATGTTACAGGAAGGTCAGTATTGCAGCAAAGATTATGAAACTAAGACCTTATGTGGTTTTACTCAGGGCACTCTAACAGGAAGTGATTTTCATCTCTGATATTCATATTGTCACAGAGACGGAAAGTCCTTTCTATCCACTATAGGTGACTTTCATCTTCAACGTTCATATTGTCACACCGATTAGATCCGTTCCATCCATGGCGTTTTAGTAACTGCCTAATGACCCGTTTCACTATGGAACTCATGAGAGTTTGTTCTAATGTTGCCTATATTAATTTTCTTCTTTGAGCTAGTTAAAACAAAGACATACTTTCGATCTTCTAGTGTGGCATTGATGACCTCCTTATAATATCTTAATTTTCTTTTAGCTGCTAAATCTTTCTCACAGCACATTTTTCTTTGAACTTAGAAGTAACGATATTTTTAATGTTATTAATGTTTTGTAATGCAACATTCACGTCGATCTCCCAATAATTTCATCTCCTAAGTCTGGTTTAATCTCCTAAGTAACTAAAAACTTTGAAGAATTACATAAATAATATAAACAAAATTACTATAATATTATATAAATAAATATAAATAAAATAAATAGATAAATTATTGCATAAACAATTCACATACACATAAAACAAATAATAATAATGTATCCAAGCAATTAAAAATACATTATAATAATCCAAAAAATAAATAAATGATTAAATTAATTAATTAATAATTAATTAATTAAATTGCAATTAATTATAAATTACAGTGAATTTATAAATTACAATGAATTATAAATTACAAGTAAATTAATTAATTAATTTATTTATTAATTACAATAATTTAATTATAAATTATAAATCATTAATTACAATAAAATTATAAATTACAAATAAATAAATAAATTAATTAATTAAGATTTGCAATTAATTATAAATACAATAAATTACAAATTACAAATAATTAATTATTAATCACAGACAATTATAAATTACAATTAACACTGATACGTAAAACAAATATAAACAATGTATTCAAAAAATTAATTAATTAATTATAAATTACAAATTTTTTTTTCTCTGCAAATACTAACTTCTATTAACTGAAACATAAAATATTTTTACATATGAGCGAGGCATTTCTGCACTCGGCAAAACAGTGCTGCCCCATTACAGACAAGCTGGGGCAAGCCATTACAGAGTCCCTGAAACCATAAGCATACATAGAGAAGACCATACATCAGCCAGGAGAGAAATTTAGTTTGTCCAAAAACCCAAAAAATCATGCAGCGCCGCGAACACAGAGTGAGCAAAATCCCATCTGGGAGCTACATGCCAGTAAGACAGATACATAAAAGAGTTAACCAAAGTTCTGAGATCTAAACAAAAACAAGAGATACTGTCCCAGGAAATACTATTTCTCTTGTGCCAGTTCATTAATATCCTTCTCGTCTCGGGTCGTATTGCCATCCTTGAGACCTTGATTGCCACTGAGATCACTGTCAAGGATGGTGATGGCCTGTTCTGCGTCACCATGAACTTTATCTTCAGCCAAAGGCACCATGTCGTCCAGAGGAGGGATATTTCTTAGAAGAGCCTCATGTTTAGCCTTTTCTTTAGCCCAATTATCCTTGCTGTCGCGGTCCGTGGAGTTGTCACTACCAGGAGAGGGCTCAGGGGTGATGCAGGTCAAGGGGGTGACAAGATTTTCCTCCTCCGAGAGAATGAGAGTCATGTGAGCCGTGACCAGAGGTCTGTGCAGGTTACTCTGGAATTTAAAGTGCGTAGTTTGAAAAGCACTGTTAGGTTTAGGCTTCCTACCAGAGCTAGCAAACGGCTCAGCATCCTGAGTGGGAGAGGGACTCAGAGGTTCCGTCGCTGTTTCCAGGGCAAAACCGGCGGGAGAATGCAAACGGGTGTCTCGGCGGCCCCTAGAGCGATGGCGTTTACCATAGCGAACCATTATGCCAGAACAGAGGGAGTTGGGTGAGGGATTATGCACAGTATGACCAATAGAACAAGGACAATTAAGGACAAAGGTATGCTTAACCAGGCTACCAACTAACCAAACCAAGAATTCGACCAACAACTCCACATTAACGACCAGGACATCCACAGAGATAGCCAACATAAACAAAGTGTATAAATGCAGAACAGGAAGAGGATTACCCTTACAAAAACTGTTTGTGGACTTGCGACTGTGCCCCTGAATTATGCCATCATTCTCTGCTGCCGTCCGCCCAACCAAAATGCCACATCTCAGAGCACAGAATAGGGTGAGAAAGCCATGGATCGCCATAGTTATAACCCAGAGAATGTTGCATCGAACGACACCGAGCATTAATGCCGATCCCATTCCCAATCTGAACTTAATGACATACCTGCTCTCGCATGTTTTAACCTCCCGAGAAGCCACGCTGCCTTGCAGCTGGCGGTACAGGGCGTTAAATGTTTCCATGGAGAACCGTGCGAGCATGCCTACCACCCAGATCCGGGATATTATAAATTACAATTAATTATAAAGAACTTTAATTATAAAAGAACTTTATAATAGCAATTATTCATAGATTACAATTAATTACAAATTACAATAAATTATAAATTAAAAATAATTAATTATAAATCATAATTAATTACAAATTACAATTAACTATAAAAGAACCTTATAATAAATAAGAAAAATTATAATAATATATTAAATAGTAAAAATCTAGGGTTAGTCGGCTAGCATAATTGTCATCTCACACAACCATAAACATATTTATCACCACTCTCTCTCTTCTTTGTAAATAAGTCCTGATGATGAGTCTTGGTCCAGACTCGAAACGTCGACAAAGCAAAAATGAAAATTGTGGAATATCCGAATTCAGATTCTAAAAAACCACACCACAGAAATCTACAATCCATTATCTTGACCCTGTACGGAGGGGAAACATGGAAGGAGATACGTATTCTCGAAAAGACAAGGGTTAAAATACAAAGGAAAGAGTTAGACCTACACTTCCTCAAGTAATGTAGAGATTCTAATCTAACCCCACCCTTTGCCTACATCAAACACAAATTACACAACCAGCATAACCATAAAGAAACAGGGATGGAGGCTTGGAAATTAGTAGGAATTGGACCTCACTCCTCACCCCTATGGATTAAAATGACCCTTCCTTTCCTCTTACCTTCTCTCCTTTAGATGTAATCGACTCCTCTCCTAACCTTATAAAACCTTTATTACATTAACAATCATATAAGCCTAAGAAACTCAACATCAATAATTCATTAATCTCCTAAGTAACTAAAAGCTTTGAAGAATTAAATAAATATTAAAAAAAATTTACTATAATTATATAATAAATAAATAAAAAATAAATAATAATAAATTAGAAAAATTATTTCATAAACAATTCACATTACACATAAAACAAATAATAATAATGTATCCAAGAAATTAAAAGTACTTTATAATATATCCAAAAAAATAAATAAATGATTAGGTGAAATTAAGGGGTTTTTTAAATTTTTATTTGGCGAATATTTTATATCATAGTACATTGTTACAAATAGCCTCAAATTTATTTTATAACAATTAGGTATGCTGGTTAGCTAACCTTATTTTAAGGGGAGGGTAAAAAATTAAATTTAGCCCTTGAAATTGAGTGTTACAATTTCTCATTCGCCTTAATTTTTAAGAATAGGTAAAAAAGTGTAAAAAATGGATTAATTTCAAAAATGACCTTGATTTTTTGAAACAAATGGTCATAAAATAATAATTCATTTTTATTTAAAAATTCAAGTCTCTTATTGTCATGTCTATTTAAAGATTGAATAGTGTTCTTTCCATCTTCCAAGTTTGCATCTAGTTTGCATGTGTTTAGTCCTAATCATATACGAGGGTTGTTCGTGCTGTAGAATTTGAATTAAGAAGTCAAGATTCAGAATGGTGGTACATGGGTTGTTCGCAAATGTTGGAGAGGTAAATCCCCTCTACGGATAGAGGCGATCCCTACTAGCCCAACAGGGGTCTAGCAATAATCAAACAATGCTATACTGCAGGTTCCTAGTTGTAGTTAACAAGTGGGTAAGAGAAACCTACTTGGATTCCAACGCTATGTTTGTCGAAGAGATGATCCTCTCCTCCTTCGCCCAGCCGATCACAATTCTCCGCTATCCCCTGTAGACGAAACCTGCACAAGCAAAGAGGAGGGCAAAACAAAAGCGTAAAATCTACTAACAACAACTATGTATCAGTCAGGAAGGATACAATTTACATTAATCATTCATTGGACAAATGGAAATGGAACCATAAGAATAGTCATCTATCTTTATTAACAGAAAGTAGAGTAAGGTACAACCGAAGTCCTGACGTTGATTGCTTCTCTAGAGGGTCCAGCCAGCATGTCTTCCAAGCATTCACCTTTGAAACAAATCTCCCAAGTCAAAGAGGTCTCTCTCTCACATACAAGGCAACAAGCTCATGACCTTCCTCAAGCTCAAAGAAATCCTCACACAACACACCAAATGCCTACAAAGAGTAGCACTAATGCACTAAGAATTCCTCAATCAATGTCTATATGTTCCAAACTAAAAAACTAGCTGCTCATGGGCAATGGAGGAGGCTTATAAAGAGAAGGAGTCTCCATGAATAGGTAAAGGATGAGCTTTCCCCCAAGATAAGTGGATGGTCAGTCGAACAGACGTACCAGAGAAAGGATGGCAACCTCAACAATGCTAACAACCAAGTCTGGAGGGATTTGGAAGGCTTGTTGTTAGAACAAATTCGTCCAAACAGGATCAGCGTGGGTGAAACACTGGGCTGGCGCGCTGACATCGCAGACCAACTACAGAGGAGTTCTGGTCAGCACTGAATGGGACAAACAGCAGGTGCGCTGTCCATCAAAATGGGACCAGCGCGGAAAGGACGTGTGCTCCCGTGCTGGCAGCGCATCAGATACACTGGGATCTGCCCGTCAGCGCGGTTATTTGATTAACAGACGCGATGATTCATTTAACTTAGGCAAAGAGGGTTTTTTAGCCATTTTGAGGAGCATGAGCATAGGTGAATGTGGTTTCAAAACACAGTAGGGAGACTGAAATGATGGCAGTGACATTTTACTGTGTAACAGATGCCCCCTAAAGCATGAAGCCCGAGAGAGTGGGAGGGGTGAAATGCTTTACAAGACTGCTGGACTGGAACACCACTGGAGAGAACCTGCAGGCGGATACAACTGATATGTCAATTACATGTAGTCTAGGCATGGGCGCAGCCATCCAAAAGACATATAGAACAAGGGTCTATGGCGTGGACGCAGCCACCCAGCTAAGAAGACCATAATGATAAGAGGTATGGTCGCAGCCATCCTTAAGAGGACTCAGGTATGGTCGCAGCCATCCATCAATGAGTCATGTAATGATGTCCCACAAAATCGCAACCTGGTCCATAATGGACTGGAACCAGGGTCTTGCGCTCCATCCGAACCCGAACAAAGTACAAGTTCAAACATGTGAATATATGTGTCGAAGTCGAACATGCTTGAACATCGTCTGATTACCAGCCAATGATGAGAGCTGTTAATAGACGCGAGAGGGGCCACCAATAATGACGATGGTCCTCAAGGTACTGTAGGTACAATCCGCGGCATGTGAATAAATGAGCTGATGTCGAACACCCGCGGAATCATCCGATCAGAGGCCAATGATGAAAACCTCACGTCGAACATGAAAAACCTGCCATTAAGGCATGCAGGTCCCAAGGTACCCGAAGGGAGTCTCTAGGTCACTCCTGGATAATGAG
>APFE031273985.1:68977-89478 GCA_000404065.3 Pinus taeda | reverse complement strand
AAAACATTTAAGTAGTCTCATTGTGGTCATTTTTAATAATATTTTTTGGTCATATTTTTTGAAATCAAGCAAAGATGTGTTAGAATTGCATGTTTAATTTATGTAATTTACACAATCCATGTTCTCAAGTAAATTTTTAAGACAATGAACTCATTTTTTACATTCAAAAATATAATTTAAACAATGAAAAATTACAGTAGGTATATATATTATACAACTTGAGTGGGGGCTAATGGTTTAAGAGCATGTGTTTTCCTCCTAAGAGGTCGCAGTTCAAAAACCAGAGGGGGGTAGAGTAATGTATGCCTTCATAGACTTAGTAAGTCAAATCGCTGCCACCGAGGTGGGTCCCTTGTCCACAAACAAGG
This sequence comes from Pinus taeda, assembly GCA_000404065.3. NCBI lineage: Eukaryota > Viridiplantae > Streptophyta > Pinopsida > Pinales > Pinaceae > Pinus > Pinus taeda. The sequence continues at coordinate 89,110 of APFE031273985.1, read as the reverse complement.
GGGTCTCATACACCATTGGTGTCCTGGCTTGGCTGTGACCTTAAAAAATAGATATATATCTATATATATATATATAACAACCTATTAGGTTTCCAGATTTGTTTTGTGCAATGTTTTTAGTCAAAATTTTTGCTGTAAAAGAGGTTTCCTTGGAGCTACAAGATTGTCTTGCTCTCTCCAAGACTGAAATCCAATCTAAATGAGTACAAACAAGTACGTGTATATTGATTTGATCCTGTATGCAAAAAATTGTTGTTAGTTCTAAATACTGGAGTTAAATTTCTAATTAAAGAGTTGATCCTCATATCCCACAAATGAAAACATACATGCAAACAAAAAAAATCACCTTTGTCACTCTCAATAATAATTTGAGCCCTCTTAATAAGAATTTGATCCATTGTACATATAGAGTTTTAACCAAAATACTGAAGAAGCACTTAGAGAAAGCAAAGTCTTCATGGATAGCATGGTTTTACTATTTGAGCCCTCTCAATAAGAATTTTAGCCATTGTACATAGATTTTTATCCAAAATACTCAAGAAGCACTTACAGAAAGCAAAATCTTCATGGATAGCCTGGTTTTCAAAACCCTGGGGTATAGAGAAACTATGTCTTTTGGAATTTTCCCTTACACAATTATATTTTATATATAAATTTTTGCTACATTAATTTTAATATTAAAAAAATTATTGAAAATGGTTTATATTTTTTTACTTGTACATAACACATGTGTTCTTATTTTAATAAAAATAATATTACAAGATAAATGAATATGATTAAGCAGACTAGGTAGAATATATACCTTTAGTTTCATGCATAACATTAGCAAAGAAAGCATACGTTCCATCCACAGTTCGTTATTCTCTAATGGTATCCTATAACCATAATAGCAATTCACATAGAATGTTCATCACACACTATAATGTTATGGATGTTTACTGGCACACTCACATCCAAGAATAGATAAAGATAATGTTACTTAGTTAAAATGTTGTACCATCATATAAAATTCTATTTACAAGGATTACATTGGCACATATAACATTGATTTCACATTATGAAGAAATATTAAACCTATAGCAATATCCAACATTCAACATTCACATACTAAAATACCCCACTAAAGTGTATGGTATTAATCAATTGAATAAGCAAACTAAAGGAAAAACTTATCTATTTGAAAGCTAAAGGCCACAATTAACTTAGGTAGATAAATGTTCCAGCCAACTATACACTCTATTATGCTTATTATTTTTATACTAGGCCACCCTAATTGAGGCTATGATACCATTAAGGAAATTAGAACACTTTTATGGAAATCATTCTATCTTAGGACAAAAAATTACCTATCCCATTGTCTCACCACTAATATTTTTTTCTTGAAACAACACAACTATTTTGGTGACACATTGCTTTCCTTACATAGAAAAAGGAGATTACCTTCCTTTTCTTTTAACAAGATCGGTTACTTATATATTATAAAAACTTTGAGGAGCAAGTCCTTTCACATATGAGAGGGAAAACAGAGAGGGGAGGATCCAAAATGGGTGCACAGTCCCTTGATCCTTGTTGATGAAATTGCGGAGAACAGTTTGAAAGAGATAACGGCTATATTGCCGGACAAAGGAACCTACTAACAGACAAAATTTACAATGCATTTATCCTAAGGCTACTGTTGGTTAACAGAGTCATCGGGTTGAGCTTCCTTTCTTGCGCTGGCCCTTGTCGAGGCTTCTGCTTCCATGCTCTGAGTTATTGTTTTGATGTGAGATATTACTTCCTCCATATGGTTGCATTTCTCCTTGAGGGCCTCTATCTCTGCTTTCTGCTTCTCCAATTTTTTTCTTTTTGATCTGCTGTCCGCTTGAAAGTCCTCCTTGAGTTCATTGAAGTGTTTGAAAAATCTTGCTATCATGAAGTAGTGAGCTTTGCACAAGGTGCAGTCGCTGTTAGTTATGACTTGCTCCAAAGGATTTGCTGCTAGATCACGTTCTTCCTGATGGTCAGCCATTTCAGAGTCTTGCGTGATTGTGGCTGTGCCAAGCTACTGCTGAGAGGAGAAACAGGGGTGTAGCGGGCAGAGGGGAGGAGAAAGTGATGAAAAGTGGAGAGCTGGGCAAGATTGCTGCTCGAAGGAGGGACAGAGATTGCCGAAATACTGATGGCTACCTGGGAGAGGTAGAAGGCTGAAGAGGAGGATCGCTAAGACAAGAGAACAACTAACTGATTAGAACTTAAAAGAAACAGGAATTTGAAAACGCCAGATATTACCACAATAGATGGAGGGCGACCTCCAATCTCAGACTGTCTTGAGGCAGCCTCTGATGCTGATCTGCTCTGGATGAAGGCTGAGGCAAAACACTTCTTTGCACTGATCAACTTGTGAAAAGAGTATGGAGCACTACTGTTTTTAAAGGAGGAAGAGGAGCTAGTCAGAGGCTTCGGGCAGAGGAGGTTCAAGGCAATGAGAGATCTGAGGGACAGGTCTTAGATTTTATTGCAGATGGATAAGATTTCGATGTGAAATCTGCCTAGCTAATGCATGAGAATGGCAGTGAGGATCTTGTGATACCTGAGATCATACCTGGTCGAGTTGATAGAGGGAGGGTCGTTTGCATGATTTGAAGTGTTGAAGATCTCGGATCCGCAGTCGATGAGGGCTGCCAGGGGATTGGGGAGCTTAGGGACGGGCGCGGATAGGAAGGCATGATTGCTGAGGTGTCCCAGGTTTTGGGGATTTGGAGGAGAGTGGGACAGGCTACGGGATTGGCTTGTCATATATGATTTCATTCTCTCTTACTTGACCAATTGACCTGCTGGTTGCACTATTAGCTTAACAGTCTGCTTCGGTGTTGTTAGCTCTCAAGACATGTTTGAAGGTGGCACCCCTTATGTTGTTGATGTTATCCGTAATCGGAGTCTTAAGGTTGTTGAGAGTAGTTTGCTTAAATTCGCCCCTATTTCCATGGCTGCTATTAGGATAGCCAAGTCTCCCATAATGATTGGGCTTTGTATGTTCATTCTCTTCAGGATTGAGGTGCCTAATAAGAGGCTGTAAGCCTCGGCCTTGTTGTTGGACATTTTACCCAGGCCCCATTCATAAGTAAAATTCATAAGTAATCATAACTTTGCCATGCTGATCCCTTATGACTCCCCCTGCCCCTGCTTTCCCCGGGTTATTTTTGGAAGCTACGTCGAACTGGAGGGTAGGCCTTTTTTGATCTAGTATCCATTGGCTAACTTCCTCTTTGGTGCCTCTGAGCTTCCACTCACTCCTTTTCTTGGCTAATTTGGATGTAGGGTGTTTTCTTTTGTCAAAGCTGAGACAAAATTTGCTAAACCATTCGATCTCAATTTTGTGCCAACTTTCTTGATCTGGTTGGGACATGCCATTGGTGCTTATAGATTCTGAGATGAGCGCTGTGGTTTTTGCCAAGGTGCTGGCAATGTTAGGCTTCTGATTGTTGAATATGCATTTATTTCGGGTGATCCAAATTTGCCAACAGAGAGTTGAGGGAATGCATTTCCACAGTCGGATGATAAGATTCTTATTTTTCTTAGGGTAAGGGTAGCATTTTTACCAATTTTTTTGAAGAGAGGTGAGTTGATCGAAGGTTTCTCCTCTACTTAGGGGGATGATGATGTGCTTCCAACATCTTTGGGAAAAGGGGCATTCAAGGAAAATGTGTTAGCTGCTTTCTTCCTCAGCTCGACAAAGACAACAGATTGAGGGGCCAAGAATGCCTCTTTTTTTTAGGTTCTCGGCCGTAAGAATCTTACCTTTGAGAAGAGTCCAATTGAAGAACTTGATCTTTGGTAGACATTATGATTTCCAGACCGCTTTGTGAAGGATCCAGGAGCTTGTAGCCATCCTTGACTGTGTATTTCCCTCCATTGGGGTCCCAAACAAATCTGTCCTCTGTCGTTTTGTTTGTGGGAGCCGATCCTGAGAGGGATATCTTGAGCTCGGTCCATAGGTCCCTGAGGTCGTTTGGGGAGGAGAGGTACTTCAAATCATGCCAACTGTTGTGATCCCAGAGGGAGATGTCGTATAAGGAGTTCAAGTTTTTTGCTTCCATCCATGTTTGGAGGGGTCTGAGGTTTTGAATTAAGTTCCTTGGATTTGCCCCCATGATTCTATCAGCCCAATTGTTTATTTCTCTTCCACTACCTGGCACTTTGGATATGTGATTTCTAAATTGAGGGAGGACTTTTTTGATGAGCTTTCAAACCGGAGTGCACTGTCTATCCACAATTGTTTTTGAGAGGATATTAGAATTGGGGCCATTCAGATATTTCCTTTTGATAACCTCTGCCCACCAAGAACCTTTCCCGTTGAGAATTCTCCAAATTAGTTTGAAACCCATAGCCATGTTGGAGAGGCTTGGAATTTTTATTCCTAGAACTCCTTTTTCGAATGGAAGAATGACTTGATCCCATTTGACAAGACTGAATTTTTTGGAGTCCTGCCTTCCTCCCTGCCATAAGAAGCTTCTTATTATTATTTCCATATGTTTATGTGTGCTTGCAGGAGCTAGGGTTACTGCGTACTGGTATATGGGGAGGGCAGAGAGAATGGCGTTGATGAGGGTAGTTCTACCAGCCAAATTGAGCCAAGACATTCCCTAGCTTTGTAACTTTCCTCGCAATTTTTCTATATGCTTTACCCAAATTTCTAACTTAACAGTTTCTTTTGCTAGAGGCATACCCAAGTACAAGAAGTAGTTTCAATTTCTTTGAACCGGTATGTCAAGGATCATGGAAATTCTTTGCATGATTTACAAGGGTACGTTTCAAGTGTATATCTTGCATTTTTTGTTGTTTAATTTTCCTCCCGATGCTGTTAGGAAGGTGTCTAGCATTTTCTTGAATCTTTTTGCCATCAAGCTTGAGGCTCCCCCTATTAGGAGTGTATCATCTGCAAAAAGTGAGTGATTGATTCCTTTGATCCCTCTTTCTATACTGATTCCTGTGATTTGTTTTTTCTTGCGGAGTTTTTCCAGATGGATGCTCAGGGTTTCTGCCATGATGATGTATAAGAAGGGGGAGAGGGGGCAACCTTGTCTCAGACCCCTTGTACTTCTGAAGTAGCTGCTTGGCCTGTCGTTAATCAGAGGAGCTGTATAGGGATGAGTGATACACTCCATGATAATGCTGGTAAAATTGTTGGAGATCCCAAATTTTCTGAGGACTTCTCTCAAGAAGTGATGGTTAACCCTGTCAAAGGCGTTTTCCATATCTAATTTAATGATCATGCCTCTTTCCTTCCTGCTGATACTGCTATGGATTGCCTCTTAAATTAGGATGACATTGTCTGTGATTTGTCTGCTAGGGACAAAGCCGCCTTGATTCTCTGAGATGAGGTAAGGGAGAAGTTTTTTGAGCCTATTGGCTAGGATTTTAGTGATTATCTTATAAGAGACATTACACAAGGATATTGGGCAGAAACGATCAAAGGAGAGGGGATTAAGGTCCTTGGGAATAAGGGCTAGATGGGAGGATTTTGTATTGTCTCCCATCTTGTGTTTTAGGAAGACATTTTTCACCATCCTTATATAGTCTTTTTTAATAGTTTCCCAGTGGTTTCTAAAGAAGGCCACCGTGAACCCATCAGGGCCTGGAGCCTTGTCTTGCTACATACTGAATCCTGCCAACTTAATTTACTCTTTAGTGACCTCTTGATCTAACTCTTTGTTTTGCCATTCAGATATTTTTTTTCAATTGGCCTTAGAAAATCCGTATTATCCCGAGTCTGAGAGTCAGCTGATAATAAGAATTTGAAATGTCTATAAGCTACCTCTTTTATTTCTTCTTGACCGCTTATCTCTTTCCCTTCTGCCATGATTTTTTCTATTTGATTTCCAACATGTCGAGGCTTTAGACTGTTGTGGAAAAATGAGGTGTTTTTGTCTCCAACCCTGAGCCAAAGACACTGAGATTTTTGTCGTTGTTCTTCTTCCTCCAATCTGTTTTGCCTGTATAATACCCTGTAGATTTCGTTTTCTTTGGTTTGATCCTCCTCTGTGTACTGTATGCTTTCTTTTTCATGATTCCATTTCTCTAATTGTTTGTGGAGATCTGTTCGTTTTTTGTTTTCCTTTGCTGTGTTATCTCTTGCCCACTGCATGATAGCTGCTATGGGAGACTTAAGTTTGGTTTCCCATGTATAGTGGGGAGAACCAACGACTTCCTTTGCCCACTATTCTTGGATCAGTTTTCGAAATTCCTCTTTGCAGTCCTAGGCTTTATTATATTTGAAAGGGAGGGGCCCCAAATTCCTTCCCTTGTCAAGAGTCAAAACCACAAGTTTGTGGTCTGAAGCATAGCCTTGAATGATTTTTCTTTTGATGATAGGGAAACTTGCTACTATTCCTTCTTGAACAAAAATTATGTCTAGCCTCTCTTTTATGTTGCTATTGCCAGTTCTTTTGTTACTCCATGTGTACTTCTTGTTTTGGGGAGGGATGTCAACTAGATTGTGAGCCTAGATTAGAGTTTCCAGAGAGTCTCTTGAGGGGTCAGCATAGAAATTCCCTCCTAGTTTTTCATCAGCATTCCTTATTAAATTCAGATCTCCTCCCAGGAAGATGTTCCTTCCTTGAACTGATTGGAGGTCTGTGGTTATTGAGTCCCAACATGTTGCTTTGTCCCTGTAATGATTTGGTGCATAGATGTTATAGATTGTGTATTCCTCTTTTGATGCTTTGTTTTGAATGTAAGTTCTTACCCAACAACTATGGGAATTTTGGTTTATAAGTTCCCATTTGTTTTTATTCCATATAGTTCCTATACCTCCTGATGCACCTGCCGTGCTTATTGTTGTGCCTGAATAGTTTTTGCTTCTTTTGGTGTGGTTTTGAAAATCTTGATCGGAAATTTGGGTCTCCTGGATGAGGAGGAGATCTGGCTACTCAAATTTGAGTAGATCCCAGACTGCATTTGTTTTTAGGGAGGAGCCCATCCCCCTACAGTTCTAAGAGACAAAATTCATCATTTACCATTTTTGGTATGGGTCTCGCTCTTCTCTTTCATCTTTTCCCCACTTCCTTTTGACTTGTCTAAATAAGTATCCATTGGTTGCTGAGTTCCAGTGGCCATCTCTTTCTCTACGTTTTCGTCCCTAATTCCTTTATTTGACTTCTTGCCTACTTTTCTAGGGGGATCAGAAGTGAGGTTATTTTCTTTCATTTTATTTCTGGTTAGAATTTAGTCCACAGTTGGAGGAGGGGAGGGCTGAGGTAGAGAGAGGGGGGAGGAGATTGCAAGAGCATTGCCTCTAAGAGAAGGGGGAGGGGACATAGGATCTTCAGCTGACAGAGATTCAAAGGGATTGGAGGATGAGGGGAAGGGGGGAGCTGAGCTGGACGGGTGGGTGGGAACGGAAGGAGTTTCCAAGGGGTCCTTTGAGTTGGGGCCGGGAGGGGGGTTAGGTTTTTTCTTTTTTACTTGTTCCCATGCGCCTTCAGAGTTTTCAGCAATTCCATTAGATTCATTTTTTTTTTGACTTACTACATCTATTTGCGAAATGCCCATACTCGTGACATACGTTGCACTTGAAGGGTAGCTGCTCATAGTCGACTTGTTGGATGTGTGTCCACTGATCTACTTTGATCTTGATAGCTTCTGGTAGGCCTCTCCCCAGATCTACTTCGACGCATATCCTCGCACAAGTGTGCATGTTCTCCTTTGGTTTAGATCTATCTATGAATTTGCCGACAACGTTCCCAATAACCTTGAATGATTCATCTCCCCAGCAATGAAGCAGCAGATGAGGAAGACAGACCCAACCCGGGACTGCATTTCGGACGTCCATTTCCGAATCGAAGTCAGGGGACCATCTGTTCAGATAGAGGCCTCGAGAGTCCATAAAATAGGGTCCATTTCTGAAAATGAGATTCCTGTCCTCCTTTGATTCAAACAAGAACATGTAGAAGCCTCTTCCACAGAATATGATTGCTATTTTCCTTGCACGATCGAGTTCTAGTTGTGTTCCACCCATTTTTGTATTGATCTGGGTGAGGGCCAGAGTCCCGTGAACTGTCCAACCAGACCTCTTTTAGTTAAGGAGATTGCAGCCTTCCTCGAGAGGGAAGGTGGGATGGAAACTTCAGGTATTTTGTCTAATTTCTTGATGAACTTAGATGCAGATGGGCAGATTCTTGTTGCTGCATTCTCAGGGATGAGGGATGCAAACTGCTTCCCATAGTCTTCAGGATCTGGAGGCGGGGGACCCATTCCAGCCATTAGAGAGCTAGGTCGCAGGGAGAACTGGAAGGGAGGAGGCTTCCAGGGAGGAGCCCCAGAGTGAGAGCTGAGTAGGAGGCCCAAATAGCAGAAAAAAGCTCGAGGGAGCCCAGACGATCAAGGAGGGCGAGCCTAGTAGCAGAGCTGCCAGGCAGAAGTCAGAGGACACGGGTCAGCAGGAGAACCCTAGGCCATTCGCCTGTAGCTACCAGGGCACGCGATCCTGTACTTTCCCAGGCTCTAGGAGTTTGTTTGAGACCATATAATTCCTTAATAAACTTGGAAACATCAAGATTACCTTCCTTAGATACTCAATATTCCCTCAAAATTCTATGATCTCTCCCTCTATGTGTGCATAGAGGGTCTAGATGCTATCAATTAACTCCAACAACATTTACTTGGTTCTTGACATTTTTGAAGTTTTAAAGGCTTCCTTGCTTGGTCGTTGAACCCACACTATGCTTTCCTCCCTAGATTCTATCCATGGCTTCTCCATCACATAACTTGATATCTTCCTTGGATCCCTTTCCAACCCAATTTTTGAATCTCTCTATGTTCTTCCTCTCTAAAATTCACTTCTTTTCCAAGGAATTAGTTTATAACCATTTGAATATATTCCTCATCTATTTTCATAATCTATATATATTTTTGTAGTTCTCATCACATGAATTCAAAATGGTCTCTATCATTCCTTGATCAACCTCCTAGTATGAATCAATACCTCTAAAACTACTTTCACAGATGTTAGCATCACCAAGAGAGAATGAATTTATTTCCCTCTATTTCTTTCTCTCATATGACCTAATTCTCTTCCATATGATTTTCCTTCTCTATTGTCTCTTGCCCCATGCATCTCTCTTCAATATTCTTTCCATGAGTTCATAATGGTCACACACCATTCATGTGAATGTGAAATGGCCTCCACCATTCACCTTAGAACCAAAATTAATTATGTTATCTAGGTGATCATTGTATTGTACTATGTTTCTTGTCTTAGTCCAATAATGACCAACAATGAACCATTCCTTCTTCCCTACAATTATTCACATACATACCTTTAAGACTACATGAATCATTGCCTCTCTACAGTCAATTTCATACATCCAATCTTGGTTTTGTTCCCACCCCATTGACCACATGTGTGCAGGCTATAATGATGAATGAATGACTAAAAAGATCACCTTGTACCCAACCCCCATGAGACCTCATTTTCCCCCTTATCATGGGGACATAATTATTTTCAATGAAAACGCGAGAAAATATATGTTCTACCGCTCCTCTCAGAATTCCAATGATGAAGGTACTTATCGCCTTGATTTCGTAATTGTGGAAGTTATACATCTCCACAACCACCACATGCATTCCATGATTTGTAGTTAAGGTTTCTATATTTTTAGTAAGGGACATGGTGACGAAGGAAACAAAGTAAATTTAAAAAAAAGGAAAACTAAGGATTATTCAGCATGTAGAACCCACTAGTACCCTCTCAGCTTTCCCATCTCCTACTATCGTAACCCCCTCTTTATGTGCTTCTATATCAGGTAGCTCTATTATTTTATTAAATTCAAGAAAGATAATGCTTACATTATTCAATGTCGCATAAAATTTCTTTGACCTCATGTAAATAAAGCATGGAAATTAAAATATACTTTCTAAAAAAAGTGAAGGTTTAATTATAATTAATTATAGTTGATCAATGGTATTCAATACTAGGATATTCTATCAAATCCCCCTTCGAGTGACACAATCATAAAAATTCTCTTCTCATTAACAACACTTGTTTTCCTGATTCTTTAGTTGTATTTGTAGTGGCATCTTATTCACTAACTTGGTATACCACCAAACTTCAACATTCCAACATATGCCTACATTAGTAATCCAATAAGCATACATATTATAGAAATTATCAATAAACACTTATCTTATGCACAAGATTTCTCAACTACATCATGTAAGCATATATTCAAATATATTTATGTTTTTTTTATTTAATATTTATCTCTATTGATATGGATCCATCCCATATAATGGAATCCATAGGAAATAATTAATTTCATTATCCTTTATAACTCACCCACAAGATTCTAGACACCATCCACTCAGCTTTTAAGTTTCCTCCTCCTTGATACACTCACCCTCTAGGCTTAGATGTCCCCTTCTCTACTATAAAATGCCTTAGGTGATCTATCTTGTCATGGATTTCACATGTAAGCAAAGCTCTAACTTACTACTAGACATCCACTAGTAGTATATAACATGTGGCAATGACAGGGTTCCTTTGTCCTAACAATGGCCTTTCTCTAAGTGTTTCCATCTTCAATAGCCATCATCTACCATGTATCATACACATACAATTACCATAGATATATTCATAATAGTAGAACTTATAAATTCCAAGTCTAATTCATAAAGAATATCATATTTCATGAGTATGATATTCCTTCTCATAGAGTTCGACTCTTGTGTGTTGTAGCACCTAATATTGTTACAGAATTACACTCATGTTGATATTTGAGACCATTCTACCTAAAACTAAACTTTTAAATCAACCAAATAAAAGTGAATATCTATGCATATAATCCTTTCCTTCAATATTTACTACCATCGATGAAGTGTTCTCATAATAATATTAACAAACTAATAATTCAATAATTTTTAGTTGTTAGTCATACTCAATGAAATGGAAATATGATTGAATGTACATGGGTCACTTAACATACCTATCATTACAAGATGAAACTAAATAATTATTCCAATAAACCAATGTTCCAATACTCATGATCACATCTACTAAATCTATTTGTGCTTGATATCAAAATACTACATTTCTATATCAAGTATTCCACCATCATCAGTTGGAAGGTCTAGCCACCACCTCAACACATGATCTAGTCACCTCCCATCTATACCTTAGGAATGTTACAATGAAATCCACTTCTTTACTCTATATTACCTTATGAATCCTCTTATCTATAGGTGCTCCTCACTATTTTAAAGAAGGTTAAATTCTACAACACCAATATAAATAGGGATACAATTGGATACTTTTGTAGTATTATATCCTTGCATATCCATCCAAAATATGGTCTCACACATTAGCTCTATTGGCATTCAATTTCATGTGTTATACAAATTCATGACGTGATTATGTTACCCATTCACTCATTGTCATGTGACTCAACCTTGAGATACTAATTCATGGTTGAATCAAAAGGATTATAACAATCTTACCATATGAAAAGCTTCTTCCTTCATTATATCCCACCTAGGTGTCATTATCATACATGAATTCCATAATAAACAAATAAATGAATATATAAAGTATGATTAAATGAATCCTTAGTCCAATCATTTCAATTCATATATGTTGGCATGATTAATTTTCATACTTGGATAGTTTGCTTCAACATTCCTAATGTTACTTGATCAGTTGATGTCTCATGGCAAATCACATGATCCCTTAATAAAACTATTGACAAGAATCCTATCATATTTATCCTTTTCACAAGGTTTTCTATCATAAGCCACTTCATCATCAACATTTTCAACCATTGTTGATATTTTTTTTGGGAAAAAACTATGTGCCAACATTTGAAATACCAAATTTTCGAGTGGACACTCCACCCATCATCAAGGAAAAAGAAAGAAATAAAATTTGAAGTAATTTTAGTAATTAAAATAGAATATAAAGGTAACAGAGAGTTAACCATGAAAGAATAAAATGGGTTCCAAGGAATGGACAATATATTTAAATCATATAAAGAATAATGTAGACATTATGAGAAATTTTAGCCATAAAAGATAAATTATTTTCTTTATATATTTGATTATTTAAAGAAAGTTTTTTCCCTTTCACTTTGTGGTGTCACAAAAGAATATTCACCTTTTAGAATCTGCTATGTTTATTTTATATTTTCTTTGAAAATAGTTATTGTTTGCCAAGAAAGGAAAATGAGATTCACTAGTATCCTATGTGTTCATCATAGGAGTCCTATTATCATGAGACTGAAATTCACCTAATGTAGGTATACTTTTATTCCAATACAAAAAAACATCACATGTTATTAGATGAGAACAATAGATTGTTTAGTGCACTACCATTCTTGAAGTGAAAAATCCCTTGATGATGATTGTTTTGTCACATATTTTTTGAAGTAATGAAGATGTAGAGACTATTGTTTATATTTGTGTTATATTTTTAAACTCACCACTGTATTCTTTTAATGAGTTTTTGTTATTACCTTCTTTCTTTTTTCATCTTGTAGGAAACTAAGTTTCAATACATATGTATCAGCCATTCATTTCCATTTTTTATTTTCTGTGATTTCAAATAATTGTTTACCAATTCAACATTATTAGAGTTGTCAATTGTAGAATAAAGTGCGACAACTACTACAATAGTTATGATCGAAAAATTAGGTGAAAAACCTACATATGAGGAGGAAGAACCATATTTTAAAGTTGTTGGTTTATTTGAAATCGAGGAATTGGAGAAGTATCTACCTTTTAGAAAAGCGATGTATGAGAAAACAAAACAATTTGATGTAAATATTCATGATTTTGATATAGACATTCATAGACCTTATTTTCATGTGAATCCTATAAAATATGAACTACTTTAAATATGATTGAGTTATCTAGATGCATCAAGAATAGGTTTGAGAAAAATAATTTCTTTAGTTCAACATCACATGCCTTTGGGGGTGTCATTCCAATAGTTTCCCCTTGGGATGTGATAAGACCTTTGTGGTAAAACATATTAAAAACATGCAAAAATAGTTGCAATATTGTATAATAAGAACCTAGAGAAACACTACTCTTGATTTTTCTTTTCCAAAATATGGAAAATTAGTATATTATAATTTAACTAAATAATTTTCTTATTATTATATATGTTTCTACACATTATCAAGGAATCACCAATATTTTATAATGTTTTCTATTTTTTTAGAAGACTAGCCAAGAATTTTCAATACCATATAACCTAGATTAGTGAAAAATTTGCCAAGGTTTAACAAAATTTTACAATTCAGTGAAAGATGCGACAAAAAATTATATATGTATATTATATCAATGAAAAAAATAGCCTGTACATTTTTCTATATACCATGGGGATTTGCCCATTTATTATAAATATAAATTTGGGGGATTTCCTAAAATTTTCCCTGGTTAAGGATCACATTAAACAAATAAAAAAGGGGGTTGGTATAAATCTCTTAATAAAGAAACAAATTGGTATGGGAATTATTAACCTCTCTCACTAAACATCTTCTTTGTGAAAGGAGCCACATAAGATTGGTCACAATTGGCACAAACCCTCAACATAATAGTTTGTAAAGGTTACACAATTAAGAACTATTACTTGTTTTAGAAAGGGGAGAAATTAAGGTAAGTGATAACGGTCTAGCATAATAATTTGTGATTGAAAGGAGAAATGTTGTTGATACCCAAAAAAATATCATATTTACACCAAATTTAGTAAGTATTAAGTAAGAAATATCATGGTCATTTATGAGACTATATAAATCTGAAAGGAAGGAAATACAAAGCCCTTCCCCCCAGTGTTTGAATTTCCTGTATTTTATGGGAACACCATACTTAAAATTGTTGTGAGTTACAGACTTGTAATACTGAATCATGTAATAATTTGCTAATTTGTTTATTCTATAACCACCTCGCCATTTGAAAGACTAAGTCTCATCAAGATGACCAGAGAATATTGGGTTATGACTGTTAAAGATTTGATGAGATGTAGTATGGATTCTGTTATCACTTTGATAATTATTTTGAAGCAATAAGAAAGAAAAACCAAAGCTAACCACAAACCACTTTTGGAGATCAGGACCTAGCCTTCCTGATGCTCAGAGAGGGCTCTCTCTTTAAGATTTAACGTTGTTTTAGTTAAGATGATTTTAGGCTAGTTATTGATTGCACTTTGGGTTTTGTTCTGAAACTTTGGTGGTGGGATCACTTTACTTATATGGACAGAGGATTGGCTTATACCATTGGGCTATGGAGTTGGATGTTTAACAAACAAGACTAGATTTGGTTCTAAGAAAAATGTCTACGGGGCAAGAAAGATGAGTTAATGCAGATCTTAGAGGCTAAATGGGGAATGGCCTCAAATCAGGTATAGGGGAGCAATTAAGGGTTCCCTAGGCTAAACTTTGGAAGAAATAAAAGACTTCAACTAGGATTGGAGAGAAATCAAGGATTATCAGATTCGTGTATCAGAAGAAAACATGTAAAAAATTACCGTACAAAACATAGTGTAATTAAACAAGTTCAGTATGATATTTCTAATTAATTTATTTAGACTTTAGAACACATTTAAGATAATGAAAACACAAAAGAAAAGTAACACAATAACACAAAGAAGTACTTCATTGCAAATGGCTCATCTCATGAATCCTGTAGAAAAATTCTTTTATCACTTGCTCCAGTCTGTTGACTTGATGATAGTACAATCACCTTTAGGTTCAGAATCACAATAACTCTACAAATGTAAAATAATCCACCATAATACTTCGAATTTTGAAGTATTTATAGAAAAAAATTATTACAAAATATCTCAAACTAATTTGAGATTTAATCTAGGAAAAGGAAAATATCTTCTTGTAAGAAGATAGAGACAACTATTGAACTGCTTCATGATGTCCTCGTTATTTTGGTTCTGCTAGCTATTATGCATTGATTTTTCGTCCTTTATGTTGGTAGGCTATATGGATTTCACACTAGATAGCCTGTTCTAATTCCATATTTCATCTAATACTCTTTCACCTGATACACTTTGACTGTGCTGACATGTCTTCATCCTTTTACCATGCTCATTTACTTTTTATTGTCCACTTATAATTTACTATGTTTTTACTATAGTAAATCATTTTGTTTTTGCCATGTTTCTTCATCTAGTAACTAGATATTGAGCATTTTCCTATATATCTCATCAACCTCTATATATTTTGCAAAAGTAGGCTTATTAATAAATAAGTGTTTCACCTCATGCTGGAGATAAAACATATTTTCAAAAGTTTGGTATAATACTCTGCTAGTTGGTATACCACTCATTGATGACATATTTTCTTGCTATTTGGCTACTTCCCTGATCTTCTTGTTGTATTTTTCCTATGTCATCAGTTTATCATTTCCGACTAAGGGACTAGGTAGTCCCTTTTCTCTTAAAAGCTCAAACTTGGTCATAAACCTGTCAATGGCTAGTTGCATGGTTTGACACTTATCTTCTAAATTTAACATTAAAATTCTCTTACCTAGGACCCTATTGTATTCCAAAATGGTACTTGTCTTTTCAGGTTTATCAAATTCTTGTAGCTAATATTTGTTCTTGGAGTTGAGGAATTGGATAATTCTTACCACTTCCTCTAGAATTTCTCCAAGTTCTTCTTTGACCTTCTGGATGGGTTCGGTAGCCTATTTGATCAAGTGTATCTGCTCAAAAATGACCTGAATAAATGGCCAAATATCATTGATAGAGTCAATGATATTGGCCCACAAAAATTTCTTGGCCTTTCCTAAAGGCTCACTCAGTGTCAACTCTTTCTCCAGACTTTTCACTCTCTTGTTCATTCTCGTAGCCCTCCGATGTTCCTCCTTATGTATGAGTTGGGCTAACCTACAATCTGTCTCTAGGTTGCTAAGTTTATCTTTTAACTTGTTCATCTCACTGGTCTGAATGGACATTTCTTCCATTGCCTTGACCAGCCTATTTGCTTCATCACCTGTGGTACCTGTTGTTGTTGATGTCATTGCTGATGTAGTTGATGTTGTTGTTGGTAATGCAGTGGCCATTGGATGAGTGGGAGCTAATTTTGTTGCCAACGTGGAAGGAACAATTGTGTTCATTGTTGGCATGACAGCTGGAGGAGCACTATCTAGAGTAGCTTGTTTGAGCTAGATCAAGCTATCTATTTCCTTTTACATTTCCTTCAACTAGTCATTAAGTTGCAACACCAAGTCCATCATCTCTTTATGATTTGTTTGGATTTCTAGGACTTCTTCTATTTGAGGGTGTTGTGACTAAGGTAGCTTGAGCTGCTTCTTAAGGGTTGCAATGTCTTCATTTTTCTTCTTAATTAACTGTTCAGCTATATTGATGTCCTTTAGGTCATGGCCTAGATCACATTGCTAAATGAGTCCCTGAGCTTAAATGCTACTATTGATTTTGTTGTGAGGGTGGAGTAGATCATCTCTCTAGCTCTCTTGTGAAATTCTATTTGATCTATGGGATGCACATTCCTGGATAAGAATTAAAAGTTGGACTTCTTGTAGTCTGTTGTGGTTTTCGACTATTATACAGTAGGCTATAGGAAAGACACCTACATTTTACCTTCTTTGATGTCGAAGGCTGGCATCAATCTGATTTGATTTGGTGGTGTCATCTACATGTACTTGGCATAAGTGTCTGCCTTGAGCTTTTCATTGCTCATTTTGATCTCCTTGAATCTTTCCTTGATATATGTTTCCTTGTCAGCTGACCTGACAAAGGAAGACACCTCCACACTCTTCTGTCTTTGTACAATCTGGGTGTTTGAAGATGAGAGCTGGTGTGTCTCTGCTGATGAAATAGTGTCAATTGTTTATCTACTCCTTTGCCCCATTACATCAATATCAATCATTTCTGCTGATGTAATGTTTTCCTCTTGTTCAGAAACAGGAGTCAATTGGGCCTTTTGCTTAGATGAAACTATTGATCAATGGTTTGCATGGTAGAGCTTGATGCTTCCTCCTTGTTCCTTTGGGGATTCTTTTCCTCATTGACAGGAGTCTGAAGGATAGGAGGGATATTAATTGGCTCTTCCAACTCTGGGGCCTGCAAGAAAGATATTTTGTCAAATTGCTTCTCCAAGTCAATCATGGTGTTCTCCACATCCATCACTCTGTTTTCCTTATCTATCATTGTGTTCTCTACCCATTCTAACTGATTAGCATATTGTTTAATGTTAGGCATGGGGTAGTGGATGTAAGGTCCCCACTTGACCTTTTGTCTGAGTTTTCCTATAACCCCATAGGGTTCATAATTCCAGATGAAACTATTCTTGAATTTGAATTGCTGGAGTATCTTATTAGCTTCAGGCCTAACCTCTCTGGTGTTGCAGATGAAAGGGCCCATTTGGGTTTTCATATTAAACTATGTTTTCTTCCTAGCAGCTACAAAGTGGACCTCATCGACACCTATCATTTGTTCTAAGGAAAATAATCTCATTGGGAGATACTTAGGCAGTTGGTAGGGGGGTAACTCATAACCATAGATCCTAAATTCAGTATGGTTCTGGTAGAGGAACCAATCTCCTACTCTTCTATTCTTTACCAGTTGCAATACTCTCTTGATCTCAGTACTGATTCTAGGTTGAGTGCCAAAAGTCAACGTGTTCATGACAGGGTGAACAAAACAATCTATGAAGTCTTTGTATGTGAATGTTGTGTTATACCTTTGGACCACAGGTGTCTAGTAGATGACTGATCTTTCCTTTCCCCTGGTATTTGTTCTTTGAATCTTCCTTGGAAACTTGTCTTCTTGATAATACATGAATCTATGAAACAACACTGAAGAGTATTTGAAGACTCTTTCAGTGGGAAATCTAGTGAATTCTTCATGCATCCCGTCTGCAATGAATTGGGCATAATCATACATAATGGTAGGAGGTTGCCCTAGAGTGAAAATGGACAAGGAGGCCATGATTATCTCATCCAAAAACTTGTCTGATGTGAATCCTACCATGCATGAGATCATGGAGATTATTCTCCTATCAGTCTCTGAAAAAATAGCAAAAACATAGGGTGGAATGTCCTTAGGAGTATGGCACTCCTTAATGATGAAATTCTAAAAAATTTGTTTGATCTTCGTTATGTCCAATGTGGTGTATAGGTCCAACATGTGTGCAATGGAAAAATGAGTCAAATTGTGGCTTAGATGGATTTGAATCATCTGGTTAATAGGCTCGGAAGTAATTGAAAATAAGAAGTCCTGGTTTGGGGAAATTATAGCCCTTTGGCTAGGTATGTAACATGCATGGAATAAAAGTACAATGTCTAGGAATCAATGGGCTTTTGGGAATGTTAATCAATGGGCTTTTGGGAATGTTTAATTGGGTAGATTTGAGTCCCAAAGGTGGATATCATCTGCTTTGTTCAAGAATCCTTGGGCCAGTAATGGATTCTCAAAAGGTTGTCTTGGGTGACTATGTCTTTGATTTGAAAATCCTTGCCTGCCAGGGCCAAGTGGCCAATGTATAAGTGAGGGGTTGTCACTGTTCTGACATCAGAGAGGTTGGGGCAACCATTTCTATGATAAAATGTGGAAAATTGTGCTTTATATGGCTTTGGGAGTGAAACTTGAGTATTTGAACAACCAGGGTAAGGTACTAGCAAGTTGCAAGTTGGGGTTCTGGTACTTTGGGAATGGGAAACTCTCAATTTAAATTGAAATTAATTAAATTCTTTCATTTATTTTAAGAATCTAATATTTTTTCATTATAGAGGAGATAGATTTAGTTTTTTTATTAAATACTTGGAATTTGTAGTTAAGGTTGCAACTGGTTTTCAATTGAGGTTTGCAGAGAGCTTTGGTAGCTAGGATGGTGTGCAGTGGTGGCGTCGGAAGGCTCTGATGGTTGAAAATTGGTCACAGGAGTTCGGAAGGTGCAAGTGCTTTAGAGGTTCAACAGTCCAATTTGAGCGAAAAGGGTGAAAATGGGGGTCAGAAGGATTTTAACCATGAACGGTTGGAAAAATGGCGGGGAATAAATGCTTTATGAACAATGATGATTTTCATTTTGGCACAGAGGTGGTCTTGGAGGTCATCACACCGTTTATGGTGGTTAGGTAGTATTTTGTGAGGGGAACATTATCTATGATAGAGGCTAACATGTATGCAAATGGGCCCCAAGAAAAACTACCCATCTCGTGTGCTCTCGGGCCGTTAAAGGTCAGTCATCATGTGAGCGCAATATGGACGATGGATGTTAGATATGGGGGTGGATGATTGGATGACCATTGCATGGGAAAGTTGCATGATTGGGTGATTGGGAAGATTTTAGTGAGACCCGTGGGTTTTAATTATTGTTTGAAGTAATTAACCCATGTTTGGTTGTAGATTAATGAAACTGTAGGGTTTTAGGGCTAGCGGGGTTAGTTTACGTCACAAGTGTTGCTAGTTAAACTAGAGTTTAGTCGAGAAAATGGTTAAGTGGTAGAGTTAGTGAAGCAGGGGGGGGGGGGAGAGGGGGTGGGGTAGAGTTAGGAATAAAGTGTTTGGGAGGAGTTTTGGGTAATATTGAAGGGAAAAACATGATTTTAAAAGGGGGGAAAGGGGTTTCACACTTAGGGGAATGGATTTTAGGAGTAATTGACTAGGGAAATGTGTGAAACTAAGGTGTAGGAGTAAAAATGAGGGGGAAGGGGTTTTCATAAGCCATGAAGGGGCAAAAGGGAAATTATTAAGTATATAGTAGGGGTGAAATGTAATGAAGGGGGAGTTAGGAAAATTAGCTTATGAGCATGATTTTTTCATTGATAACCGTGCTTGCACACTTGAAACATATAGTTAAGCATGATAGTAGTGCTTATGCTCCAAATGACTTGTATTTCTGCAACCTTTTCTTTACTTACCCTTTTACCTACCCTAATGTTTTTTCTTCACTTTGGTGGGTGCCCTTAAGCTAGCAAACCCTTTTCTTTCCTTTTCTTTTATAAAACAAACTATGTAATTCTAACCTTATATCTTCAAAGGGCTCAGATTAAACTAATGAGCTCCTTTTATTTCTCTACCTTTCTAATGATCTGCCAAGATTAAAATGTTTGGTTAGATTTTATTCTCTAACTATAAACATGAAATTCAAAGCATGAAGTAGTCAAGATTAAGTAGTTTGACTA
>APFE031273985.1:13136-68957 GCA_000404065.3 Pinus taeda | reverse complement strand
CAAAGGCCATTAAAAGCTTATAGTGGTTACCTCGTTCATCTTCATCGCTATTTGATAGTCCATCACTATCTTCATGAGTGTAGTAGCTTTTCTTATTTGCATTATGTTTCTTGTTCCATCTAACATGTTCCTTTCCCTTGCCAATCTTATCTTTGTGAGGACATTTGGCTGCATAGTGACCTACTCTTCCACAAGAAAAGCATTTGAATGGTAACTTACCTCGGAAACGTCCAGTGCCCCGTTGAAGATTTTTAACAAAATTTGATTCTTCTTCTTCTTCTAATATGTGTCCAGACTCATAGTAGTTTCCTTTGCCAGAAGCCTTGAAGGCAACTTCTCTCCTGTCTGATGGTCCACCTTTCCTCATTTCGTAAGCAGTTAGAATTCCATGCAGTTGTGACATTTTAAGGTCTTGAAGCTTTTCCTTTTCTTCTATAGTAGAAACTTTAGATTCAAACCTAGGGGACAAAGATCTTAGAACTTTTTCAACTACAACAGCCTCCTTTACTTCTTCACCCAAATTTTTCAAACAATTAACAATCTCATCTACATGAAGAAAATAGTTAGCCACACTTTCATCATTATACATTCTGAGATTTTCATACTAAATTTTGAGAGTTTGGAGTTTTTCCCTTTTTACCTGTTCATGTCCTTCATAGCTTAGAACAATCTTGTCCCAAATTTCCTTAGCAGACTTATACTGCATGACTTTGACAAATTCAGATTGTGATAGACATCCCAATAGAGTATTGACCACCTTTGCATTCGTTTCATATTTCTTCTTCTCAGTCGGATCTGTGGGAGTCAATGCTGGAAAAGTATACCATGTATCGATGATATCCCATACTTTAGTACCCAGAGATTGAAGATAGGCAGTGACTCTTACCTTCTAATATACGAAGTTTGTCCCATCAAAAACCGGTGGTCTGATTGATGCTTCCCTCTCATAGTTGCTCATGATGAAAGATCTTCCTTCGAGCAATTAAGATCCTTCAAAAGGACCTGCTCTGATACCAATTGCTGGAAATAATACTGAGAGGGGGGGGTGAATCAGTATTATCAAGTCAAATAATCCTTTTCAAAAACCAAATTGTATACGCTACTTCATTTAATTCAACCCACGTATATACACAACTATTCAGAAGAAAAATCACGTATACAGAGAAAACTTTTAATTTACTTAAAATTTTAGATGATGATAGTTAATCTGATATGTAGTATCAAATACCGGTAACCAAAGATAGTAAAACAGAGCAGAAAGACAATCACACACAAGAACACCAGATATAAGGTGGAAACCCAATGTGCATGAAAACCACCTGCTGCAATTCGTCTCTATCTTTCTTTAATTAGAAACTTTGGTTTACAATGTACTGGTGCAGTCCTTTACTAGTACGCAGGCTACAACCTGCAGAGAGCTACAACTCTCTCTCGTTTTCCAGCTTCTCCTGGAAGGGAGCTACAACCCCCTTAGCTCTTGCACTAGCCAAGATACTAGTACGTAGGTGTTGACCTACAGAGGGTTACAACTTTCTCTTTCTTCCAGGGACCACATTTCATCAATTTTCAAACTGGATCCATGAATATCAAACAATCATCAAGAATCAACCAATCTCCTTTTCACAAATTAGATCTGAATGAAGTAGATATTCTCCTTATAGCTGTACCCAAAACACTGTACCAGAAACCAGACACCAAAAAGCAGAACCCAGAACACAGCAGCAATAGTCAAAAGCAGCTAGATCACAACTTAGAGATTATATACGCTATTTCAACAGCCTGAAACTAGCGTGCATACGCTTCTGCGTATGGAACAACCTGCGTATACGCTCCTTTACTTCACTGAAACTGCGTGTATACGCGTCTTCGCCTTACTGAACCTGCGTACAAACATTACGAAGGATAATTCACTCTTTCAACTATTCAATCATTAATTAACCCAGATTTTATTCAATATCAAGCAAGCCTCACATCTAGCAGATCAAAATCATACAAAGATATTATCATTCAAGCTTAAAGATTATGACCCATGAATAGAACTTATCCTTCCTTTTGCGCTAAAGTTCCTCCTTCCTTCAGATCCAGATCTGCATCACCACCCAATATACCAGCTCTAGCACTTTTTAGATCTTCAATTATAATTCAGATGGTGATTTGTCACAAGATCTCCTTCCTCTTTTATAGCCTTAGGCCTTCCCCAGTACCATGGTCCAAAACAATAACATTCCAATACTATGAACCCAAAACTAGGGATCAACACATCTGACGAGACGCCATGGTCCAAAACATAGGATCAAGTTCCAAGATCTAACTGCCATGGACCAAAAGAATGATCCCTAACATATACGTGCTTTTGTAATGTATAACCCGCGTGTGTACGCGCCTTCATCTAGATGAACCAGCGTATATGTCTGTTTCTACTTTCTGAGTGCCTGAACAGAGATCTGATACCAAAGAAGGTTTCCATCAAGGACAACACCTATGCCATAGCTCCAAACTTGTGCCATAATGCCAACAAGATGCTCACAACCATTATTTAAGAGTGTAAAGTAAAAAGTATTGGCACTTGGACTTGAACACTTTCATGATCTATTTTTTGTTTGGGGTTCATATTTTTCATTTTTTGTATTTTTTTATCTTTTCTTCTTTTTATTGTCGTTTTATATTTCTTTTAGGACATACCCTCTTTACATTTTTTAATTTTAATATGGAAAACATTTGTAGAAAGCAAAGGTATGTACAATATTACAAGAGTTAACCTCAACTAATTCAAAATTATGAATCCTATCACTATAGGACTCTAACAGTGGCTCCACATGGGGATGACATTTTTTGGTGAAATGTCAAGAACTATGAAGATTAGTAGCCTATGAATTGTGACTGTCGTTACCTTGTGAGCTGTCCTTCTGTGATTTTTCTTTTTTGAGACTTACGATAGTGAATCCTCCAAAGATCAGGGCCTTCTCTTCGGGCTTCAACTTCAAAGGATTACCATCCAATCCAATCTAAACTCTACAATGATATGTATAATGATGCAAAGTAAAGTGATCTATTATGAGCCAGTGGAAAAATAATGCTTCAACATTCTACCATTAACAGGTCCTCCTGGTAGATCTGATCCATCTATGTTTGTCAAGAAAAAGGCATTTTTGCCTCTTCAGCCATAAATGACATAAGGCCCCTGCCACAAAAAATTAAATTTTCCATGCTTTAGTTTGTCTTATCTCCTTGAATCCCACTTAAGGACTTTATCTCCTATGTAAAAATCATCTGCTTTAGTCTTTTTATCAAAGACTTTCTTGATATTTTCCTGGATTACCTGTGATTTTACATATACTTCTTCTCTGGTCTGTTGTAGGTGTATGGTGTGATTTATTCTTCCTTGAATATCATTTGATTCCACCTATAATCCCTAGATGATCTTCATAACTAGAACTCCCAAGGATGATGGGAGAACTACATCCATCCCATAAACTAGCTGATAGGGTGATGTTCCAATGGACTTCTTAGTAGTCAGTCTATCTGCCCATAAGGCATTGAATAACTTCTTGTTCCATGTCTTCTTGTTATCTTCCAGTAATGTTTTAATAATATTGACCAGGATTTTTTTGGATGACTCTACTAGTTCATTACCTTGAGGGTAATAAGCTGTGTAATGGCCAAGGGTGATGCGGTATTTGTTATAGAAATCTATCATTCTTTTGGACTTAAAGGAAGCTACATTATCAATAATGAGCTTCTGGGGACATCCAAATCTTGATGAGATATTACTCTCTAGGAAGGATATTATGACAGTGTATGTGTCTTTCCTAGAAGGTATTGCCTCTATACATTTGGTAAAATAGTCTGTGGCTATCAAAATCCACTTGTGCTGAGCTAAGGAGGTTGGGTGTATTTCTCCAATGAAGTCTAACCCCCATTACTGAAATGGAATTTCAGTGGAAATTGGTTTAAGAAGCAAGGGTAAAAGTTTTCTCTTTCCCTAAAAAATTTGGCATTTATGACATGAGTTCATGTGTTTTTTAACATCTGCAAACAAAGTAGGCCAATAGAAACTAGCCCTCAGAATTTTGTCAGCAGTACTCTTCTAATACAAGTGTCCTCCACAATCCCATGCATAAAGCTCTTGTAAAATCTTGTCAGCCTCATCTTTAAATAAACAGGTTAAAAGAATACCACTAGTGTCCTTCCAAAGCAATGCATTATCTATAATACAATATCTTAATGACTTCATTTTTAAGAATCTAGCTTTAGTTCTTGTCAATCTGTGAGGAGCTTGTAAGTTTAGTAATACAAATGTAATATATGTATACCACAGTGAATTAGTAAAAGGTTCACTGATCCGTGGAGTCACCATCTCCTCTTGATCATCAAGGGCACTAATAAAGATGATATCTAAGGCCTCATAGTTCGATTCAAGCATGAGCTTGGCTAAACCTTGGCCTTTGATGAGGTTGGTGGGTTATACCTCTATGTCATACTCCAATATTGTGGAAATCCATTTGCGTCTTTTTCCTTCAGGCCCATTTTGAATCAGAATGTCCTTAACTACAGAATTTGGAACATAAGCAATAATGTGAGAGTAGAGAATGTACACTCTTAAGTCTTTGATTGCCTTGACTAAATAAAATTCCTATTTTTCCATTATATTGTATTTGAGTATGGCATCTCTTAAGGATTTATTAAAGAATGCCATTTGCTGTTCATATCCTTGGTTGTTCTTTTGTAGCAAGACTATTGTAATGGTGTGTTCTGAAGAAAAAGAAAAAATAACAAAATCTTTGTTAAAGTCAGGACTAATCAGGACTGGAGTTTTTCTTAAAGCTACCTTAATAGCTTCAAAGGATTGTTTGGCCTCCACTGTCCATTTAATTGCTGAGTCCTTTCTTAGCATGTTATTTAACACCCTAATTAATTCTGTTAGATTTGAGATGAATCTACTAAGAAAATTAATCTTACCTAGAAATGATTGTAGCTCTTTAATGTTTTGGGGACGGGAAATGGTCAAAATCACTTCTATTTTAGTAGGGTGTATCCTAATCCCATCTTTATATATGATGTGCCCTAACAACTTTCCCTCTTCTAGACCGACTAGTGTCTTTTTAGGACTTAAAGAAATCCCAAATTTCCTGCATTTGATAAATACTCTTCTCAGGTGGTCTAAGTGTTCATTATCAGATTTAGATAAGATTGTGATGTCATCCTCGTATACTACTAAGAAATCATGGATCTCCTTGGAAAAAGCTATATCCATAGCTCTTTGAAATGTTGCACCTGCATTCATTAATCCAAAGGGCATCTTCAAATACAAGAAGGTACCCCAAGGAGTTGTAAATATATTTTTAGCATGGTCCTTAGGTTGAACTAAGATCTGGTTATACCCAGAGAATCCATCTAACAGTGAAATCCTAGATGAGCTTACTACCCTCTGCAATATATGGTCCATTTTTGGTAAGGGGTAGTTATCTTTTAAAGAGACCTTGTTTAAGTTTCTAAAATCAACACAAAGTCTAATTTCATCTATCTTTTTCTTAGTTGTAATTAAGTTTGATATCAAATCTAAGTATCTAATGGGGGCTATTATTTGGGCATCAAACATTATGTTTACCTCTTTCTCTATGGATGGCATAAGAGTTTGGTTTATCCTCCTAAGTTTTTGTTTGAAAGATTTATGATCTTATTTTAGAGGAATTTTGTGTTGCATTATATTGGTGTCATATGATTTTGAGTCTTCATAACTCCAGGCAAATACATCCCGGAACTCCTTAAATAGATTGATGTATTTAACTTTTTCCTTTGTAGTAAACTTAGGAATTGAGACTGTTTCATGGATGACATTCTCAAATTTAGTTCTAAATAGTGAGAGTTCAAATGACAAATCAAAATGGATTTCCTCTAAAATGGACAACTCCTAAGGGAGTGAATTGGCTTTGTTTAGCTAGCTACTACTTGCGTGAGTTTCTTCGTTTTCTAGTTTCCTTAGATTTTTGTCTGGGTCATCAACTATAGTTGTACGGTTTGGATATGGGTTTGCCTTGGTATAGTGAATCTTCTTAGGAGGCATAGTTTTATGTTTTTAAACTAATTTTATGATTTTTTTTGAAAATTTACTTTGTGTAGTGACCTTAAGAGGCTCAAGATCTAATTTAAGGTTTCCTTAAAGTTTTATGACACTGAGGATCAAAGACCTCAGTATGGTCACTAGAAATGTTATCACTTTGATAATTCGTTTCAAGGAAGAAGAAATAAAAACCAAAGATAACCACAAACCACTTCTGAAGATCATGGCCT
The DNA here is from genome assembly GCA_000404065.3 of Pinus taeda. Lineage (NCBI taxonomy): Eukaryota > Viridiplantae > Streptophyta > Pinopsida > Pinales > Pinaceae > Pinus > Pinus taeda. The sequence continues at coordinate 62,666 of APFE031273985.1, read as the reverse complement.
AGCCTTCTTGATGCTCATAGAGAGCTATCTCTTTAAGATTTAACTTTATTTTTATTAAGATGATTTTAGGCTAGTTATTGCTTGCAATTTGGGTTTTGTTTTGAAACTTTGGTGGTGGTATTACTTTACTTAAATGGACAGAGGATTGGCTTATACCATTGGGCTATGGAGTCAGATGTTTGACAAACAAGACTGGAATGGGTTTTAAGAGTAGTGTCTACATGGCACGATAGATGACTTAATGTAGATCTTAGAGGTTAAATCAAAAATGGCCTCAAGTTGGGTCCAAGGAGCGATTAAGGGTTCCCTAGGCCAGACTTTGAAAGAAATAAAATAAGTCAACCGAGATGGGAGAGAAATCAAGGATTCTTAGATCCGAGTATCAGAAGAAAACATGTAAATAAATTATTGTACAAAACAGAGTGTAATTAAACAAGTTCTGTATGATATTTTCAGTTAATTTATTTAGACTTTAGAACACATTTAAGATTATGAAAACACAAAACAAAGGTAAAACAATAACACAAAGAAGTACTTCATTGCAAATGGTTCATCTCATGAATCCTGTAGTGAAATTCTTTTATTACTTTCTCCATTCTCTTGACTTGACAATAGCACAATCACCCTTAGGTTCAAAATCACAATAACTCTACAAATGTAAAATAACCCACCATAATACTTCGAATTTTGAAGTATTTATACAAAAAGTTTATTACAAAACATCTCAATCGAATTTGAGATTTAATCTAGGAAAAGGAAAATATCTTCTTGCAAGAAGATAGAGACATCTATTGCACTGCTTCATGCTATCCTTATTATTTTGGTTCTGTTGGCTATTATGCTTTGATTTTTAGCCCTTTATGCTAGTAGGCTATTTGGCTTCCATGCTGGATAGTTTGTTTTACTTTCATCTTTCATCTGATACTCTTTCACCTGATACACTTTGAGTGTGTTGATCTGTCTTCATCCTTTTACCATGCTCATTTACTTTTTAGTGTCCAATTATAATTTACTGTTTATAATTTACTATGTTTTTACTACAGTAAAGTTTACTTTTTTCCATGTTTCTTCATCTAGTAATTGGATATTGAGAATTTTTCTATATATCACATCAGCCTCTGTATATTTTGCAAAAGTAGGCTTATTAATAAATAAGTGTTTCGTCTCATGCTGGAGGTAAAACAAATTTTCAAAAGTCTAGTATAATACTCTGCTAGTTGGTATACCACTCATTGATGAGGTATTTGCCTATTCTTTGGCTACTTCTCTGATCTTCTTTTTGTAGTACTCTTGTGTCAACAATTTATCATTTATAACTATGGGACTAGCTAGTCCCTTTTCTCTCAAAAGCTCATACTTGGTCATAAACCTATCAATGACCTGTTGCATGGTTTGACACTTAGCTTCTAAATTTAACATTAGATTTATCTTAGCTAGGACCCTCTTGAATTCCAAAATGGTACCTTTCCTGTCAAGTACGTCAAGTTCTTGTAGCTCATATTTGTTCTTGAAATTTAGGAATTGAATAATTCTTACTGCTTCCTTTGGAATTTCTCTAACTTCTTCTTTGACCTTCTGGATGGCTTCTGTAGCTTGTTTGATCAAGTCTATCTAATAAAAAATGACTAGAATAGATGGCCAAATATCATTGAAAAAGTTAATGATATTGGCCCATAACAATTGCTTGGACTTTCCAAAAGGCTCACTCAATTTCAACTCTTTCACCAGAATTTTCACTTTCTCATTCATTCTGGTAGCCTTCTGTTGTTCCTCCTTATGCATGATCTAGGCTAACCTGTAATCTCTCTCAAGACTAGTAAGTTTCTCATTTACTTGTTCATCTCACTGGTCTGATCGAACATTTCTTTCATTACCTTGGCCAGCCTATTTGCTTCATCATCTGTGGTACCTTTTGCTCTTGATGACATTGTCGATGTAGTTGTTGTTGCTACTAGCAATGCAATGGCCATTGAATTGGTGGGAGCTAATGCTACTGTCAACGTGGAAGGCACAGTTGTTGTCACTGTAGGAATGATAGTTGGGGGAGTATTGTTTAGAGTAGCTTGTTTGAGCTAGATCAAGCTATCTATTTCCTTTACATTTTCCTTCAACTGGTCATTGAGTTTCAACACCAAGTCCATCATCTCTTTATGATTTGTTTGGCTTTCTAGGACTTCTTTTGTTTAAGGGTGTTGTGACTAAGGCAGCTTTAGCTGCTTCTTAAGGGCTACAATGTCTTCATTTTTCTTTTTAATTAACTATTTGATAGCCTTGATGTCCTTTGGGTCATGGCTCAACTCAATGATAAGGCCTTCTAAGGATTTGATCCTTGTGTATTTGGCACTGGAAGATGCTTTTTCTAGTTTGTACTGGGTTGTCACATTGTCCAATGAGTCCTTGAGCTTGAATGTTGCCATTGCTTTTGTTGTGAGGGTGGAGTAGATTATCTCTCCAGCCTACTTGTGAAATTCTATTTGATCTATGGGATGCACATCCCTGGCTAATACCTCAAAGTTGGTCTTCTTCTAGTCTATTGTGGTTTTAGGCTGCTATATAGTAGGCTGTAGGAAAGACACCTACATTTTACCTTCTTTGATGTTAAAGGCTGACATAAATCTGCTTTGATCCAGTGGTGTCATCTGCTTGTACTTGGCATAAGTGTCTACCTTGAGCTTTTCATTCATCATTTTGATCTTCTTAAATATTTCCTTGATATTTGTTTCCTTGTTAGCTCACCTGACAAAGGAAGACACCTCCATACTCTTCTATATCTGTATAATCTGGGTGTTTGAAGATAAGGGCTGATGTGTTTCTGCTGATGCAATTGTCTCAGTTGTTTGTCTACTGCTTTGCCCCATTGCATCAGCATCAATCATTTATGCTGATGCAATGTTTTCCTCTTATTCAGACATAGGAGTCAATTTGGGCCTTTTGCTTTGTTGAAACTGCTGATCAGTGGTCTACATGGTAGAGCTTGATGCTTCCTCCATGTTTCTTTTGTGATTATTCTCTTCATTGACAAGAGTCTAAATGATAGGAGGGATATTCATTGGCTCTTCCAACTCTGGGGCCTGTAAGAAAGAGCTTTGGTTAAACTGTTTCTCCAAGTCAATCATGGTGTTCTTGACATCCACCACTCTATTGTCCTTATCTATCATTATGTTCTCTACACATTCTGACTAATTAGCATATTGCTCAATGTCAGGCATGGGGTAGTGGATGTAAGGTCCTAGATTGACCTTTTTTCCGAGTTTTCTTATAGCCCCAAGAGGGTCATAATGCCAGATGGAACTATTCTTGAATTGAATTGATGGAGTATCTTATCATCTTCAGGCCCATCCTCTCTGGTGTTGCAAATGAAAGGGCCCATTTTGTTTCCCATCTTAAACTATGTTTTCTTCCTAATAGCTAAGAAGTGGACCTCATCCACACCTATCATTTGCCTAAAGTATTCCAGGGAAAATAATCTCATTGGGAGATACTTAGGCAGTTGGTAAGGGGGTAGCTCACAACCATAGATCCTAATTTCAGTACGATTCTGGTAGAGGTACCAGTCTTCTATTCTGCTATTTTTTGCGAGCTGCAATACTCTCTTGATCTGAGTACTGATTCTAGGTTGAGTGCTAGAAGTCATCATGTTCATGACAGGGTGAACAAAACAATATATGAAGTCTTTATATGTGAATGTTCTGTTATACCTCTAGACCAGGGGTGTCTAGTAGATGATTGATCTTTCCTTTCCCTTGATATCTATCCTCTGACTCTTCATTGGGAACTTGTCTATTTGATAATACAGGAACATATGAAACAACATTGAATAGTATTTGAATACTCTTTCAGTGGGAAATCTAGTGAAATGTTCATGCATCATGTCTACAATGAATTGGGCATAATCATACATAATGGCAGGAGGTTGGCTTGGAGTGAAAATGGACAAGAACGCCATGATTATCTCATCATAAAACTCATCTAATGTGAATCCTAGGATGCATGAGATCATGGAGATTATTCTCCTGCCAATCTCTAAAAAAATAGCAAAAACATAGGGTGGAATGTCCTAACAATATGGAGCTCCTGAGTGATGAAATTTTAAAAAATTTGTTTGATCTTAGTTGGGTCCAATATGGTGTACATTTCCAATAGGTGTGCAATGGACAAAGGAGTCAAACTATGGCTAGGCTAGATTTGAAGCATCTAGTTAATAGACTCAGCAGTAATTGAAAACAAGAACTCTTGGTTTGGGGCAACTATAGCCCTTTGGCTAGGTATGTAACATGCATGATAGAAATTTACAATGTCTACGATTGCATGGGCTTCTGGGAATGTATAATTGGGTAGATTTGAGTCCCAGAGGTGGATACCATCTTCTTTGTTCAAGAATCTATCCCTTGCCTAGCAATGGAATCTCAGAAGGTTGTCTTGGGTGACTGTGTCTTTGATTTGAGAATCCTTGTCTTCCAGGGCCATGTGGTCATTGTCTAAGTGAGGGGTTGTCACTATTCTGACATCCAAAGAGGTTGGGGCAGCCATTTCTATGATAAACTGTGGAAAATTGGGCTTTATATGGCTTTGGGAATGAAGCTTGAGTATTTGAACAACTAGGGTAGGGTACTAGCAGGTTGCAGGTAGGGGTTCTACTACTTTGGGAATGATAGACTCTCAATTAAAATTGAAATTAATTAAATTATTTCAGTTATTTTAAGAATTTAATATTCTTTCATTAAAGAGGGGACAATTCAGGTTTTTTGCTTAAATACTTGGAATTTACAGTTAGGGCTGCAACTGGTTTGCAGAGGGCTGTAGAAGCTAGGATGGTGTGTAGTGGTGGCATCGAAAGGTTCTGATGGTTGATAGATGGTCACATGAGTTCGAAAGATGTAGGTGCTTCAGAGGTTCAATAATGCAATTTGAGTGAAAAGGGTGAAAATAGGGGTTGAAAGGCTTTTAACCACGAATGGTTGGAAAAATGGTGGGGAATAAATGCTTTACGAATAGTGTTGGTTTTCATTTTGGTGGGAGGTGGTTTTGGGGCTTATCACACCACTTATTTGGGTTGGGCAGTATTTTGTCAGGGGAATGCGATCTATGCTAGAGGCCGACACTTATGCAAATGGACACCGAGAAAAACTGCCCATATCGTGTGCTCTCACGCCATTAAAGGTCGGACATCATGTGAGCACGATATGGTGATGGTCATTAGATTTGGGGGTGGATGATCAGACAACCATCGCGTGGGAAGGTTACATAATCAGGTGATGGGGCAAAGTTTAGTAGGACCCATGGGATTTAATTATAGTTTAAAGTAATTAACCATGTTTAGTTCCAGATTAATGAAACTACAGACTTTTAGGGGTAGCAAGGTTAGTTCACCTCACCAAAGTGGCAGGTTAAACTAGAGTTTAAGTGGCGGAGTTAGTGAAGCGAGGGGTTGGGTTTAAAGTTAGGATAAAGGGTTTAGAGAGGTTTTGGGAAATTATTGAAGGGAAAACATGATTTTAAAATGGGGAAAAGGGGTTTCACGCTCAGGGAAATGGAGTTTAGGAGTAATGACTAAGGAAATGTGTGAAACTAAGGGGTAGGAGTAAAAATGAGGGGGAAGGGGTTTTCATAAGCCATGGCGGGGTAATTTTTTTTTATTAAGTATATAGTGGAGGTGAAATGTAATGAAGGGGGATTTAGGAAAATCAACTTATGAGCATGTTTTTTCATTGATAACTGCTCTTGCACACTTGAAACACATAGTTAAACATGGTAGTAGTGCTTATGCTCTAAATGACTTGTATTTTTGCAACCTTTCTTTACTTACCCTTTTACCTACCCTAACATTTTTTCTTCACTTTGGTGAGTGCACTTAAGCTAGCAAATCCTTTTCTTTCCTTTTCTTTTATAACAAACTTTCTACCTCTAACCTTATATCTTCCAAGATCTCAAATTAAATTGATGATCTCCTTTTATTCTCTACCTATCTAATAATATCCCAATATTAAATTGTTTGGTCAGATTTTATTCTCTAACTATAAACATGAAATTGAAAGCATGAAGTAGTCAAAATTAAGCAGTTTGACTGTCATGGGTTGTGGCATGTATGACAAGCTGCATACAACCATTATTTAAGACAGTAAAGTAAAAAGTAGTGGCACTTGGACTTGCACATTTTCTTGATCTATTTTTTGTTTGGGGTTCATATTTTTTCATTTTTTGTATTTTTTGATATTTTCTTATTTTTCTTGTCCTTTGATATTTATTTTAGGACATACCCTCTTTACATTTTTTAATTTTAATATGGAAAAAATTTCCAGAAAGAAAAGGTATGTACAATATTACAAGAGTTAACCTTAGCTAATTCAAAATTATGAATCTTATCACTATAGGACTCTAACAGATTCCATGAGCCATCTAGAAAAATTGGAGCAAATATACATATACAATATATAAATTAAGGCCAAATGATAGAACCATAAGCTACAAAGGGAATTTTTTAGCTTAGTTGATTGCTCATCTAATGCGTCTTCTCAAAAGTTTGAAAATAACATAAGTTGGAAAGGATAGTATAAAAATATATTTACCTACATTATCATGATAATATATACATGCTAATGAATGTGTATACTAATTACCTAGAGTATATTTTGTCCTGATGGGAGTTTAAGGTATGATGATGGACATAGATAAAAAAAAAATGAATAAAAGTAGGCAGAGAGCCAAGTAAGGTAACATAGGAAATGCAGCACATATTATGGGAAAATAATTATGTTGGTAGCATATTGACAAAAGAAAAAGCAAACATGCCAATAGTTACTACCAACCCAGATAAGAACCTTCAATGCGAATTTAATAGACACAAGGGAAGTTTGGTCAAATGATTAATTAAATAAACTTAATACTTACAAAATAGATATCTTGAATTAACCACAGTAACACAATGTGTTGAGGTTGCTGATAGACATGGAAGATGCGAGGGGGGAGGACCCCATAGATGGGGTACATATAGCCTGACACTTTAATTAATAATTTACAAGGTAATGAAATTAAAAAAAGACACAAACCACTCCAAGGGAGTTAAGAGAAAACTCAGAGATAAACTCCTTGTTAACATTCACTAATTGTAGGTATGCCATACTACTCCTAGTTATGTTCTTGAATTCTTATATATAGATTATAGATATAGTATATAGATATATAGATATATAGATAGATAGATAGATAGATAAATAGATAGACAGATATATATATATAAGAGCACCTAGTGCTTATAGATTTGATAAAGGGAAATAATATAATAAAGGAAACTAACTAAATTATAAACCCTGATTAAGACCTCCACATGAATAATTGATAGATAAGTAACATAGATATGATTGGATTCACTTAAATAAGAACAAGGATAACGTCTAGTGTGGAAGTGGTAAGTGATGTGGCATGTTGAGTATTATGAAACAACAAAGGTGCCTAAAAGACTAATTGATGGAGGTGAGCAATCAAGTGGATAAGGAAACTTGTTAAGTTAAGATCTTTAATTATTAACCTTCCACGGGATCCTATTGCTCAAGAGTGTTGAGGATGGGTGAGCTAGTAATATGGTTACAACTTCAAAAGGGAGAAATCCAATGACTATATGTAGAAGAAAGGTTGTGTATAACTTTCATTAACCCCATGAAGTGCAAGATAACAAAAGACATAATTGAAGGAATGCTGAAGGTAAATTCTTAGTTTTGAGCTAAAAGAAAAATACAAAATAAAAAATAATAATAGATAAGTAAATAACATAGCGATGTAGGTCAAGATAAGAAAAGGATGTCGTGAACATGGAAGGAAAGCCAATTATCCTAGATCATACTCATGTGTGACTGATATATATATTTGAAATGAAGGCATAATAATGCTACGAGGTACAAAAAAACATTGATTTTCATCTATCGTTTAATTTTTGAATTATCTATATATAAATCAGGAAAATGGAATTGATATTTCCATCAGTTAAAAATTTTACATTAGAACTACATAGTGGGATCTTTGTCGATTAACAGAACTACTAAGTAAGTAAAAAATATTATTGTTTTCTGTGATTGTTGGGTAGAATAGGGCTCACGTATTAATTTTGGTGCTTAAAGCCCACAATTTTGGGAAATGTATGGTAAGGATGTCCTGAAGTGCATGGAGAGCGAATTGTGAGACCTCGGGTGAGACCTCAATCTGCATTCCATGGGCTGTTGCTGAAAGGGTTGGTAGCTGTGGGATTTGTTTGGCTAAATAACTCTTCCAAACTTGGGTAAGGCCCATATAAGCCAACAAATGGTTCCCTTGCTGGGACTGAGATTTTTCTAAGGGATATCTGATGTCAGAACACTGGAATCCTACAAAGAAAGAGCTTGAATATTGGCTATATTAGAAGCTTCACGAGTTCATGGTTCAGGAAAATAGAAACCCATGGATATTGGAGGAAGGATGGTTGGATCGTTACATATACACATATATCTATGAAATCTTCTTCGTAACATTCTCGATAGAGTTGTACGAGTGGATCAGGACGTTAGCTGACAATATGGGAAGGTGCAGAATAGATGAACCTATTATGTGGACTCTAGAATTGGTACGAAGTCTAGAAGCATCCGAAGATAAAATCACACGCACAGTAGATCACTGGTTGGATCGGATAATAGGAAGGTTTATTACAGAGTTCGTAATAGACACAATCGTGAGTTATAGTGAAGCAGAAAGGTGCTTTCTCCAAGCACCGTGGGGTAAGTACATCAAATCATTGAATACTTAGATTAAGATGTTTTTGTGTTAAAAACAGATTATGCACACTTATTGATGTCTAGCATAACGCGGAGTGGAAGAGGCTACCGAGGAACCAAAGGATTAGAGAATAGTCTGCTAATTTCTATTTCATGGGAAAGTGAGGAGGAGCTCACAAAGTTCTCCTCAAGAAGCATAGTCTAGTTGATTAAGCATCACTTCCACTGATACCACCTCTGTCCATGCCATCACTTACTTCACCAACATCAAATCCATCTTCACCCACTCCACCTCCACCTTCGTCACCACTGAAGGTTGGGATGGCAAGCGCAAACAAGTTATCGATATTTAAGGGTGCAGGAAATGAGGAACCAAGTTAGTTTTGGTTTATGGTAAGGGTTGTATGGGAAACCCAAGGCATAATGGATGATAACATAAAAAAGGCTACCCTGGTTAATGCGATGCATGACCATGCTTTGATGTGGTATATAAAGTACTCAAGTGATCATCAAAATGCGGGAATAATGGTGATCCAGGATGCATTGAACAAAGAATTTGGTTGACCAAAATCAGAGACCCAATCAGTCATTAGGTTCAATGAGATAGCGATGTTACTAGGTGAAAACCTATGGGATCTATATCAGAGATTAAAAAGCACAATCTGTGAAGATAACATGACATTGATGAATGCGTGGCACTGCCTGTGGTTTGTGGCATCCTTAACACCACATCTAAGGATGACGCTATCACGGCAAAAGATATCAACCCAGGCAGAAGCATTAGAGACATCGATGAGGTTGCATGAAACTCCGATACAAAATCTGGGGTTGGGAGTTCAACAAATCCATATGCAACTACAAAACCTATGCTTAGAGATGTGAAGTTTGAAACAAGCCTGGCAGGTGCCATGGTCAAAAGGGTGAGAAGAAGTATGGTGTATCAGATGTAAGGGCCAGGGCCATGACAAGGAACATTGTCTGGTCTTTGCCAACTATGTGGTGGCATGGGGACCAATACCATTGCGACCAGAGGTACAAGCAGGGCCAACCACGGTGCCTGCTCTCTGGTGTGTGATACGCCAAGAAGGAGGAAAGCATGCCATGGACAACTTTCATCTATTACAGAATCTGAGATAGCTCCCTCCCCCCCCAAGCGGTTATTTTGCAACTTTTACAGGATGGTGGGTCACAATGAAAGAAACTACCAAAGTTACAAGATGTTGATGGATCGAACACCTGCTTATAGGATGCAGATGGAGGTGCGTGGGCAAGATCATGCCGCAGCAATAGCATAGGGTAGATTCCAAGGACGCGGACGAGGCTGAGGGGGAATGGGACCCGGATGTGGATGAGGACAATTGATCTGCTATAATTGTGGAGGACCAAGACACTACGGGTGGGATTGTATGAACCTGACTAGAATATGTTGGCCGTATTGTTACCAATTCAACCACGACATAGTTGATTTCCCCATGCTAATTGTGCAAATGTGGGAAAAAGGAGTGCTTCTGGCTACCCGAACTCAGAATGTCCAAATGATGAATGCTGAACTGCACGCAGAAGACCCTAACGTGAATATGATGCTTAGAAGTGGTGTAACTATGGGAGAAGAAAAAGGGAAGTGACCAGAGGAGGATGCATGGGTTCGTAAGGCTCCTGCAAAAACAACCAGAGTTTGACTTGGCACGCACAAAGGAAACATTTATGGAGGCCAAGAAGAATTTCATGGAAACTTCCACTTTGGATAGAATGGATCAAACAGAGTTAGAGAGGGATACTTCTATGCTAACTACCTTCTTAGAGACCTGAATGAAGCTACTTAGACCTTCCTTTCACGCATTGAATATCCAGTTCTAGGACCCTAAAGCAGAGACAGAGAGAGGCAAAGGCAATAGAGGCGGTAGAAACTGCAGCTAAGGCAGCTTCCAGACCAGGTGACCTAGTAGTGGCAGAGTCAATAGCTTACCTTGTTGAACTACTAAGCACTAGGTTGGGTATGAGGTAGGATAAGTGAGTTCGGTAGGTGAGTAAAGGTGGTTGTTAGAGTCAAGAATAGTGCAACAAGTAGGGCTCTTCCTCTCAAGCAGTTGGTAATCTGAATCGTATCCTGGGCAGGCTCGGCCGGAACAATAGGTAGCGGGATTGCAAGAGTTAATAACTAGGTGCGTAGGATCGGATGAACCTTGAATGGTATGGAGGTTGGGAAAGCATGCGTTCCAAACGGGGTGGAAAATGCAGTTGACTACCTAGATTGGGGACTATGAGATGGACCAAGTTGTTCTGGACTTGGGGTCAGAAACAAATGTCCTACCTAAACAAATGTGGGAGTGTATAGGCAAGACCGCACTACAATGGTCCCCTATCTAGCTACGGATGGCGAACCAACAGAAGGTCTTGCCTATGGGAAGACTATAGGGAGTTACAATAGACATCGACGGTGTAAGCACACTAACCAATTTTGAGGTCATAGAGATTCTGGATGACAGTAATCCATATCCTACATTATTAGGGATACATTAGGCAATGGATATGAATGGAGTCATCGACCTAAAGAAACAAAAAATGATATTCAAGAAAAAATATCTGAGCATAGTGGTTATGTTAGACCCAACCGAAGGAGCACATTATACCGAGCCAGTTTGCAACGAGTACAGTGACGATGAACTGGATTGTATTTACCAGATCATCGTGCAGGATTAGGACTGAGTGAATCCAATCATAGACAGATGAATCTCATGGGACCATGACAGTTCTTACACATCGGACTTAGATGAAGAGATTGGGAGATGGCAAAACCGATTACATGAGGTAATGACACTAAATTGTAATATGATGGTTAGATCGCTACGCTATGAAACCATGGATACAAGGGACATGCCAACGAATAAGGATGCCATGTAGGCAGTCGACCTGCGTGAAACGACGATTCTATGACAAAGGCCACAGGATGACCTTGCGGAGACCTCGTGCGCATCGATTGTCCATGAATGGAGCACATGCCCAAAGTTTCAGCAAAAGTGGTGTGTATATCAGAAGTAGGTACGTGAAAAGGTTAGAGGGGAATCTCGTTCGCCAACAGCCCGTGACAAAGTCAATAGGGGAACGAGGAGAAGTTCGCTCAGAAGTTATTCTAGAAAATAAACCACCGGGAAATTGCAGATACCATGGGTTCAATGGTCCTATACCATAAAGGAGGCACAAATGACAGTGTCAAGAAGTAAACAAATAGAAGTCCAAACTAAGTGGGGTAACAAAAGTCCGTGTGAAATCGACAACCTATGGGCATGGCTCCAGAAGAAAAGCTCGATAGTTTGGGAAGAAAGCAACAAAATGAAAGGTTGTGAGGCCCATGAAGGCCACGCGAGTCTGCGCCTAAGGAAATTGGGCTAGGTCAGGTATCTTGCAAAACAAAAACGTGCCATGACCCTACTATCATGGTTGTGCCTGCACCTACAGAAGGACACACCCCAAACAATGGTGCACGAAGAGATAATAGGTAGAAAGGAACTCAGAAGGTGCTCACAACCCGAGCTAGCACGGAAGTTTCAAAATCTCACTAGGGGTGTGACCACCTGACTCGTTGTAGGAAGCACAGTCCCAGCACCCCAAGTAGTTCAAAGAGGGTGTGGGACTATAAACGAGTCTGTGGGAGGTTGACATAGCGAAAAGGATTTTTACAGAGTCATGTGGGCCACAACATCATGGCGACACCTAGGTGAAAAATTTGCTGCGTGCAAAAATCAAGAATTGAATATTAACATCAATATTCCTAACAAGGAAGTCAAGTCACGTGAGGGAGGAGTGGGTAGCAGGCCATTAAGACGAAAGTTTCGAGCTAGATATGAAAATATCTGCCACCTAAACGATGTTAATAAGATGGAAGTGGAGGGAAGGGATTCATTCAAAATTACATGTTCATCTAATAACCTCTGTATGACACTAGGATACTTGAGATTGGAATTAGTAATGACCAGCAAACACTTAGCTACCAAGGTTTCCATGAGTACCATCGTGAGAACCCAAGCATAGTTTACGGAAGAATTATAATCAACCCAGGAGGCGCAAGATGAAGTTGTCGAGGTCCCCAAAATCCCAAAATCCCTACGCACACCATGGTCTTAGAAAAATAAGCAACCAATGGGGCTAGTCAGGCTATGGCTAAGGTCCAATAAGCTATTAGGAGCTGAAAAGGGCAAAGTAATCACCACTGAACTTGAGGAGGACGATGAAGAATTGCAAGCTTTGATCGATCAGATTGATGCATAAGATGAGGATGAAGAGGATGCTTTCCAAATACCATCACAATCCCCATATATTCCCTCATGGATTGGCCCAGTCAAGCTACCAAAGATGTGGACACTACAAAGAATACGCTCCAAACACTGCTTCTTCCAGATGAGATAAGGTTTGATTGACTACTGCTGGGCTGAGTCCTGAGTATCAAGTCCGAAGACTGGGACCTTGTGGATAGCGACAAGTTCCCTGAATTGGATGAAGGTAAATTACTCCCGCAGAAGTGGTTACTAGGTGTGGAGAAAGTAGGGTTACTTAATCTAAGGTGGATACCTCATTATCACCACACAACCCTCACCATTTGTGTTATCTGGAAGTTACTATGTCTAGTACCTGATGGGTTTCTTTGGTTTGGAGGAGCTGATTCTGATCATAGCTGATTTAGTACACTCGATTACCCACTTGCCGGTAAAAGGGAATGACCCCACAAACATAGCCGAAAGAAGTAGCGATGTGGGTCACGCCAAAACAATGAAGGCTAAATATAAGTTGGAGAAGTGGAAGTGGGGGTATGTAATAGCAAGAATCAAAGACTAAGGGGTGTGAATTTCTACCCAGCTACTAGCCAGTAAACTAATGAGAAAATGTCATGCAGATGAGGTGCTAGCTCCTGTCATTGTCCTTGCAGAACAGTGCACGACAGGGGTTCAGTTTAACTGGGCACAATTCTTATGCAATGAGTTTTTGACAAACTATCAGGAAGCATAGGACAAAGGTAAGACATTTTACTATGAAAGGTTGCTACTATCAATTCTTTTTTTTGTGTAGGTAAATCCCTTCTGCGGACAAAGGTGATCCTACTAGCCTAATTGAGGTCTAGCAACAATCAAACAACGCTAACATGTAAGTTCCTAATTGCAAATAAAGGCCAATGATGAGAGCCTACCTCGAATCCAATGCTTATGTTCGTATAAGGGTCATCACTTCTGTTCTTTCGCTTCAGCTGGTCACGATCCTCACGATCCTCATGAATAGACACCTGCACATACAAAGAACAAGACAAATACAAGCATAAAATCCAAGAAATGCAACTATGTATTAGTTAGAAACGATACAACTCAAACATCATAATAAAGACACATGAGTGGAACCATAATGATAGTTGTCTATCATTATTGATAAAACAAAAGAGAATACAACCAAGTTCTGACGTCAAATCCTCCTTTGGCTGGGTGAATCAGCAACACATGCCTTGCAAAAGCTTGTAGGGGATGGGAACAAGCCTCTCTCTCCTTGATCACTTGGACATGGATCTCCTCCGTAAGGATTTAGCCTCATAGGGATGAACAAGACCTCTTGCAAGATGAGCTTAGAAATTCTTAGATTTTGGGAGCTTGAAAGGTAGAATTACTAACCAAGAATTACCAACTAGCTTGTCAAATGGGAAAGAACAAGCTTATATAGAGATGGGAGGAGTAGATAAGACCATCCACTTGATTCATGGGATTGTCCTTATCATAAGGAAGCTTCCATGAGAGGTGGAGAAATACTTCCCTCCTTGGGAGATACAAAGCCCAACTGAACCAACTAGAACTGGAATTAGTTCATGGATAAGGTGGAAGGAACCTTCGGAAGTTTGATGGTTAAAAACTTTACCCAACTAGATTGGTGCTAGTGTGACTCTAAGACAGAGCGCCAGCTGGCACGCCCTCTTTGGAGGATTTACCCAATTGGCGTGAGTAATACATTGTGGAACAACACCAATGGAAAAAGGGCTATACTTTTGGGTATTTTGCAGAAGGTGTCTTCAGGGCACATGGAGTACATACTTTAAGGGATACAAAGCAGGTGTTTGCAAGACATGTCACTTCCCATAGGTCCCGGAATAGGTCCTCTGATGTACAGGAGAAGGGGTAACAGGGACGGTGACAAAATACTGTGTAACAGATGCCCCCTAAAGCATGAAGCCTGAGAGAGAGAGGGGTGAAGTTCTTTACAAGAACATGGTCAACTGAAAACACGGCCGCCGGAGACCTGCACGAAGTACAACTGATAGCTCAAATACATGATGTACATGGTATGGGCGCAGCCATCCATAGTAGAGTACATAAAAATCTGGATCCCAGGTATGGACGCAGCTATCTGATGAGGATCAAAGAATAGACTTAGGCATGGTTGCAGCCATCCAGTGAATGAGTCATGTAGTGATTATGATAATCCACAAAATGCAACTTGGATCTCAACATACAAAATCTAGGGTCTTGCGCTCCAACTCGACCTGAACAAAGTACAAGTTCAAGCATGCGAATATGGGAGTCGAAGTTGAACATGCGATAACATCGCTTGATTACCGGTCAATGATGAAAACCATTAACAGACGCGAGAGGTACCATCAATAATGACAATGGTCCTCAAGGTACTATAGGTACAATCCACGGTGTGCGAATCAGTGAGCTGATGTTGAACACCCATACAATCATTAGATCAGAGGCCAATCATGAAAACCTCACGTCGAACACGAAGAGCCTGCCATTGAGGCATGCAGGCTCTAAGGTACCTGAAGGGAGTCTCTAAGTCAACTTCCTGGATGATGAGCTAAAGTCGACAGGAAGTGACCTTGATCGAAGGTGGGCCATAATGTTTCCCGCATCATCGACACGAGATAGAGAAGGATAAAATGTTTTGTGTGAAGCATCAGAGGGAGGTTGAATATTCTGCAGAGGTTAACTTCTCTTGAACATATCGGTGGCATGACAGTGGACTTGGCAGTATTTGATATCAAACGATCAAGGGTCATGGTGACAAGGGGATGAACAGATGAATGGTCAAACAGGATAACTCAAACCCACGGAGGCAAATGTGAAACAAGATGAGATATCCCCACCCAGACATGAATATAGACGGGTGCCATGTTCAAGAGTGACATACTGCCGACACGACGATGATTACAATTCCTTTATTCCCCCACCATTTCTGGCGAGTACCCCGGTTATTTTTGGATGGCAAGCTTGACGGGGATAGCATATGCTTGAGAGGCATCATTTCGACGGAATCCGATGTCATTAAGTTTGTAATGAGTTTGACAAAGGAAGAACTAGGCGTCTTTTCATATTTAGAGAGTTTGAAAAGACGGCGAAAAGGAAACTCTAGGGGTGTCCTTTTTCGTAAAGTTGTGTCTCTCGAGCCTGAAAGAGTATAAAACCATGCTCGAAAGAACTGCCCAGTCATTACGACCGAGGAGTACTTTTCATAATAGTGACTTTGATCTAAAAAAGTAAAAAAGTGATCAAAACCACGTCACTTCGTGACTGTTAATGAACCAGAAACGACAAGGGTCCGATGATCTTTTCATTTTTAAATGGTCAGAAAAGGGTTTAAAGACGACTGCCTCTCATGTCTGTTTAACAAGTCGAGAGGATGAACTCGACATTCCTTTCATGTTTAGAGAGTCCGAAAAGAGCAAAAGATGACTCCAAAAGGACTTTTTTGTGTATTTACCGAGTCCGAAAAAGTATAAAATACAACTCGTTTCGCCATGAAAGCTCCATAAACACCTGTCGCTGCACAAAAAAATCGGCATAAAACCCATTTTCGACACAAATATCCATAAAAATATTCATAAAATGACTTTTTAAAGCTTAATTAGGGTCAAAAAGCTATAAAAGGGTGAAAATAGTAAAATAAAAATTACTTTTCACTTTTTACCTTTGGAGAGCGACATTAGAGCTTTTTGGAGTGCGACCTTCAGTTGGCGATTGCGACCAATCCAGTGGACCATTTCGAGTTCCGTCAGAGACAGGTAAGCGGTCTTGTCCTTAGCTTCATTTTCATCTGTTTGAAATTTGTTTTTAACTGCATTTCCATTTCCTATGGGGGGAATTTTAAATTTATGGGTTGCGCCCATTGGCGCGCTTTTCGGGCACGGACCCGCGCCAATGGGGCAAATTTCCCATAGGGCGCACGGCCATGGATGCGACTATTTTAGAAACAACCGTGCCAATGGCTGCATGCATTTCTAGGCCAATTTTAACAAATTAAAAACCCATTTTGCTGCAATTTCAAGTTGTGTGAGATTTTAATGCATCATTTTGACTTGTTTTTGCAGGGCAATCCACAAAAATGGTGATGACATGCAAGGAACGGGAACATGACCAAGTGGACACATTAGCCCTAGCTAATGAGGATTGCATGGAGGCTCTCATAGCATGTGGGCTCAAAAAATTCTTCTTGATATCCTATTTGCAAGCTCAGCCAGAGCTCCTTCAGTACTTGATCGACTTGTGGGACATGGAGGAACAGGTGTTCCGGATACAGGAACAGGTACTAGAGTTGGATGTATCGGATGTTTATTTCTTGACAAGATTGTCATGATGAGGGCTGGTGCCTCGATTGACTGGGAGTAGGCCAACTAGAGAGAAGATGGATGAGGTAAAGGCTCGGATTTTCTCGGAGGCAAGATATGGGTAGGGCAGTTCGAAGGTGGATATCTCCACTGTTCAGGATCTGACACTGAGAGCCTTACTATTCACTCTTACATGAGCTGTAGGGGAACAAGTGCCTCATGAAGCTACGAAGAACCACCTACTTTTAGCGATAGAGTGTCTTAGCCCGACGACCTTCAATTGGGCGTCAGCGGTGACTACCAATATGAAGAGGTAGCTGACAAAGGCCAAGCGGGGCAAGCTGCAACAGTTCGGGTATGGTTCCATCTTGGTGACGTTCTTCTTGGAATGTGTGCCAAGCTTTCAGGGCCAAGGGGCCTTTGTGGCAGACCCAGGACCTTGAGAGCCGAGGATGGCTCGATGGGTGGCACTGATGCCGAGGGGTGGTGGCGGCCAGCAGATGGCTTTCAAACCAGAGTTCTTCGGGTGGCTTCACGGCCAACTGATCATGGTGGAAGACTAGCCGTATGCGGGGACAGACTTCACTGGAGACCTTGACCTTCCCCTTCCGGAGGGAGAGGACTGGGATGAGGAGATTGGTACGTCCTCATTTTTTGATTTTATATTTTTATGATTTTTTTTTTTTTATTAGTACATGCTCATCCTAATGACCTTTATATGCATATGCAGATGTCGGGCCAGAGCGTCCAGTTGGTTTGTCTTCCATTGCGAGGAGACATCCAGTAGTAGCAGCAGCAGGAGCAGATCCTCAGGAGGAGGGCGGTGACAGAGGGGAGCTCATCCAAAACCTCGAGGATATCACTCGAGGGATCCCAGATTATGCTCGGCTAGTGGATGTCCCGTTAGCGTACCAGAGGCACACAGTAGGGGTGCCAACTCACATTCACCGGCTCTTGAGGGGTCTAGTGCAGGTGGTGATGTGCTACCATGAGCACCACTGAGACTAGATATCTAGGCTTTTCTTTTCATGCATATTTTTTGAGAGACATGTTGTCTCCGGATGCATTTAGACGGACATGTATTATTTTTGATGATGCATGGGGTGCAAACATTTTGGACACACACATATATATATACATATGTTTTATGGTCTTATTGTACTTTATGCTTCTTGTATTATGTTGAATCACATATTATGAAAATGCATGTCCAACACATAATTAACTAATGCATCGGTTAATGTATTAAGTTGTCTTGTAATATGTTGATAAGTAATGAAATCAAAATCCATTTCTAATAACTTAACACGTAAATACAACCTTAAAATCCGATGATCTCTAATGGAATAACGTCCGTTGAGTTGGTGGACTACAAGTTGAGAGTCCAAGTTCACAATCAATGTGCGAATGCCGAGGTTAATTGCCTTAGCTAACAATTAAATCACAACACTATATTCAGCGACATTGTTTGTTGTACAACCTAGAAAAACCCCTTGAATATCTACTAACTCACCATGAGGATCGTAGATCACCCATGCTGCAGATGACAAGCTGCGTGTATTGTGGGAAGCACCATCAACGAAACCAACGTAAGGTAATCCAGAAATCTGTTCAAGAAGCAAAAGACACAATAAGCGGTAATCACGCTGACATACCAAGATAAAAACTAAGACATGCACACACAACACACTGCTGAAAGCATACATATGTACAAAAAGAGAGTGCCTAGACTTATGCATAGTATTTTTTAAGATAAAGCCCATTTCGGGGCCTATCCAGGGGATTACCTTCATAATCAATAAGATCATAGGCGCTTTTTTGTAAAACTCTTTTCACAATATAGGGCCCGTGCCACATAGGCTCGCGTTTTCCTACCCCCAGCTTATCGTTAGCTAGATCATAGAGCAGTACTAAGTCTCCCTCAATGAAAGAGCGGGGATTAACAGTATTATCGAAGTGAGTTTTCACTCGCTTCTTCTGAGTTTCAATAGCTAAGGAGGCTAGACGACGAGTCTCATCCAGCTGTTCTAAGTAAAGAAGATGCTCTTCTACCAGAGTAGTATTAGGGAGCAACTCGATGGCTATCTTCAAAAAAGGAATCTCACACTCAATAGGAAGGGTCGCCTCGAGTCCATAAACTAACTGAAAAGGAGTAAAACCGGTGGCATCCTTCACGGAGGTACAGTAGGCCCACAAAGCAGAGAACAACATCAAATGCCAATTGGACTTATGCATACCAACAGTTCTTTGAAGCATCGTGACCAAAACCTTGTTCACAGCTTCCACTTGACCATTTGCCTGAGGATAGTATGGGGTAAAACTATCATGCCTAAGGCCCAATTGGGTTGTTAACTCGGTCATCATGTGATTACGAAAATGTTTTCCGTGATCAGTGACGATGGCTTGGGGTACTCTGAACCACGAAATAATATGGTTGAACAAAAACTGCGCCGTGGTGTGACTGTCTTCTGACAATGTAGGCATTGCCCCAACCCATTTCATGAAATAATCAACAGTAACGATGATGTACCCATGCCCCTCGGTTGAGCGAGGGTTACAGGTCACATAATTGATGCCCCATTTGGAAAAAGGGCCGACGGTTACAATGGGGTGCAGTGGGGCAGGGGGCGCATGCATCTTCCGTTGGTAAATCTGGCACTCATGACACGAATAGACAGCAAGAATGAAATCCTTGAAAATGGAGGGCCAGAAATAGCCAGCACGAAGGATTTTCTGTGCGGTGGCATATCCAGACATGTGACCGCCACACGCACTGGAGTGGTAGTCATTTAGAACTCTCTCTGCTTCTTCAAAAGTCAGACATTGGTGAAGAATAGAATCAACACCGAGACGGTACAGGGTGTCCCCAACGATGCGATATGGTTGGGCTTGGTGTCGGATCCGTCGGCGAGCATCCTTAGAGGTCTCGGGACAAAATCAGGATGTCTGTAAGTAGACAATAATATCCCCGTACCAGGGATCGAGGGTGCTAATGAGGAAGAGAGTTTCGTCTGGAATGGAATCCTCTAATTGAGAGGAGGCAATAGTGGATGGCAAAGAACACAACAACTCAACGAAGATGAGTGATTTCTTAGACTTGGCAGTAGTAAATTCCTAGTCAAACTCTTGGAGGATGACTATCCACTTCGAGTATTTGCCCCCCAGCAAGTGGTGTGAAAGAATGTAGGTGATAGGGTTGCAATCAGAGATCATTGTCGTTGTACGCAACAAGATGTAATGACGGAAGCATTGAACGACGCATACAGCAGCAAGTGCCAACTTCTCAACATAAGCATATTGATATTCCGTATCTAACAAGTTGTGGTAAGGTAATAGATAACGTGTTCAGTGCCATCGTCGTCATCTTGAACCAGAACCATGCCGATGGTGGTGGCAGTAGCAGCCAAATACAAGGTGTAATCGCGAAGATAATTCAGAGGCTGCAACAAAGGGGCAGAAACTAGAAGAGTTTTAAGATGTGCAAAAGACTCCTCAACTATGGCATCCCATTGAAACGTGGTGTTGCGTTTGAGTAACTGCGTGAACCCTTTTGCCACTTCGGTATAATTCGGGATAAATCGTCGTAAGAAATTTGCTTTACCCTACAAACTCTGCAGTTTCCGCAAAGAAGCAGGGGGAGGAAGATTCAAAATGGCTTTGACTTCAAGGGGATCCAAGCGGATGCCCTCTCGAGAGACGATAAACCCGAGAAGTTGACCGGATTCTACGCAGAAGACACATTTATGCGAATTAAGTCGGATATTGTAGTGTCGACAGGCAGAGAAAAATCTCACGGAGATGTGACGGGTGGTCTTGGCGCTTAGCGGAATGAGCAGGAAGGTCATCCAGATAAGGCTGTACGATGTGTTGGATATCATGAAAGGCGTAAGACATCGCACGTTGAAAACTGGCACCGACATTCTTGAGACCGAAAGAGAGCTTTTTATAACCGAAAGTACCCCACGGACAGATAAAGACCATCTTGTGTTGATCTGTGGGCGCGATATTAATCTGGTTGTAGCTAGAAAATCCATCCATGAACGAATATATCTCACTCCCAGCACACTCATCAATGAGCTAGTCAATGAAAGGTGTGGGGTAGTTATCTTTCGGGCAAGCTCGGTTAATATGTGATAATCGACACAGACACGAATAGTACCCTACTATTTATCGACAGGGACAATGTTAGAGACCCAATCTGTGAGTGGGATAGGGTAAATGAAACCAACTTTAAGAAGTTTTTCAACTTCCACTTTGATAGCTGCAGCCTTGTGGGGTTGCACAGGGCGTAAACGCTGACGAGCAGGTTTTGCTCCTAGATACGTAGGTATCTCATGCACTATGATGTTTGGATCGATGCCGGGCATTTCTTCATAAGACCACGCGAAAACGTCACGGAACTCACGAAAAAGAGCTATATAGATTTGAATTTCTTCAGGAGTGCAGGTGACTCCTATGTAGATGTTCTCGACAATCCCTGGTTTGACAGAGATGTTGATAGGTTGGGTCTCTGTAATGTTCCCCAAATTCCCTTCAGACGATACTTGATAGACCTAAATATGCATCTGAAGAGGTTGTAAAGGGGGACACAGAGCAAACCGCTCGAGACAAGCCAACATTTCCCGAAGGGTAGGGAGAAACGAGGAACGGTGATGAAGATTGAACCACGGAGGTTCCTCGAGAGACATGGTCTCCATGATGGCTTCATCGGAAGGAAATATTTCCTTTAATGGATCCGAGGAGGTACATTCTCCAAGCCGAGGGGAATATTTGTATGAGTCAAGAGCTCCACTTAAAGAAGCGGGTTCAGCAGGAAGAGCCGATACAATAGTGATTTCACTGTAGTCGAGCTCGGCGGGACTCAACGTCATCTCCTCGCCCCACGATTCTATCTGGTTGATGGGGGAAAGGACCCAAGGATCAGAACGAACCATAATCATATTGATGGAGGTGAGGTTGGGAGGTGGGAGTGAAAAAGCACCCATCAGGGCGGGATATTTGAAGAGCCCGGCTCCCACACTCTCGAACAGGATGGAGGTATGTTCCATGAAAGGCACATTTCCTTCAGAAGAAGAAGCGAAGAAGGAGAGCTGGTCTACCATGACAATTTTCCCTTGGTGAGGGAAACAGATGACACGAAAGAGGGATGAAGCCATGGCATGCATGGCATACGTCCAACTTCGGCCTAGAAGGAGGTTGTAAGTAAGATTTGCATCAACGACCTCAACTTCTACTTCAATGGTTTTCCCTTCTAAAGTGATCGGAAATCGTTGAAGAATACCATAGGGACGAGATTCTCTCCCATTGAAGGCTTCCAGTGTCATAGGAGACTGGCTCAAAGTTGGAGACCCAATCGCTTTCCAACAAGCAATAGACATGATGCAAGTTGACGCGCCCTCATCAATAACTGTACGATGGATCATTTTGGAATTGATGATGACTTGTATAAAAAAGGCGATCTGATGAGGCAGCCTTGGAACATGGATCTTGAGATCAAAGGTAATCAAATCTAAATCTACTGGGTTGATACCACCGATGGCCGATAGCAGGGACTTCCTCTGGGAGGGCTAGCTCTGGAGAACTTCTAAGGTGGACATAGCCGACGGAGCGTGCGCTAAGTCCTCAACTATGCTATAATGCTGGGCAGCACGAGCATTTGGTTTGTAAGATGATCTCCTGAGTACTCCTTTGGGAGAGGGTCGGATGGTTGTCTCAGTACTTGGTCTCTCGATATGGAGCGGACCAAAGCTGGACGAAGGAGCGCTTGAGGGAACCTCAGGCTCCTTCTCGGCAGACGACGGATACTCCTTTGTTCGATTTGTTACATGAATGGGAATGGTTCCAGCCATGAACACTTGGGAACCAAAGGGAGATGAAGACGAAGATGGATCAGCCACAATTTGAGTCTGTTGAGAGGGGAAAGGTTCTTTTAGAACTGCAGGAATCCCAGGGGCACCTTTCAACAAACGACTAACCTCAGACTGCCTAGGGTAGTCTTTGGTGTAGTGATCCTAATCACAGATGAGACAAGCATACTTGGGTTTGCGCTTAGCTCCTTCCTCAGATGGAGGTTTGGAGGAATCCTGTTTAGGTTGCTCAGACTTATTCTTTGCTTTCCCCTTTTTCTTTGCTTTCGAGGCCTTATTCGCCGTGGTGGACTGGATGACATTAACCTCGTAAGTACTTCCAGAATTTGAACCACCCTGAGAAGTGTTTTCACTAGAAGCATTTGGTTTTGGCTTCCCAGGGTTCGAAGATGACTTTTTCGACGACGGATTCACAGAGCCAATAACTCCATCAACAGATGGTTTGGGTGGAGCCTTGGATGTACCGTGTCTCGAGGCATCAGGAAAATACTCATACAAAGTACTTGACTGAGAGTACACTAAGTCAAGGTACTTAGCACACGCGATAGCTTGCTCTTCAGTTACGCAAGCTCCCATGGCGATGTCCCATGCGATCTTAGGGACAAAGGAAGTTGTGAACCAATCGGTGAGGAGTTGATCAGGAATCCAAAACTTGATGAACCGATGACGCCTTCTCCATTCATGTATATAATCAGAGATGTGCGTAGTCTTGTCCTGCTTGAGAGACGTAAGGAGATGGGTCCCTGTCTCATATTGAATGGGTAACTGAAAATGAGTGAGGAATGCCATAGCCAATGAATTGAAATCTTGATAAGACCCACGGGTCAATTCAATGTACCATTTAGCAGCAGAGCCGGTGAGAGTCCTTTGGAATAGGTGAAGTCGAACCGAATCATCAAGCCATGAATTGGACGAACACCAAAGGTGATAAGTCATTACATGGGCTTGAGGGTCCTCTCCGTCTTTGCCGTCGAATTTGGGACAATCACCGGGTATCTTAGTTGGAACTAGTGGCCATTGTGGATTATGCAAAATGGGATCATTTGTTAACTTCGACACATTAGGCAGTTCCAGCGTTGCTAGAAATGGTAGCTGCGAATTGAAGGACATCTGCGGATGTTAGGTAGGGCTAGGGTTCCATCCAACTGCTAGTTGCCCCCATTGACCTTGTCCGGACGGACCAAGTCCAAAAGGACCTTGTCCATAGGAACTTTTTCCATAAGGGTTATATCCATAGCTAGATGGTCGATTCTAGTTCTGCTCCCCAGCATCCCATTGGTTACCATATTGCCCTGCAGGAGCAACACTGGGTTGCTGGTAATTTTGATAAGGGGTAGCCTACGGTTGTTGGTAATTTTGATATGGGGAAAATAGATTTTTCCCCTGGGGTTGCTGGTATCCATAGGGTTTCTGGGCTCCATATTGAGCCTGGGAACCAGGCAACATTTGATAAGAAGGTTGGGATTGGTACCCACCTTGTGGCTGGAGACCAGTTTGATTCCGGGGCTGGTAACCAGGTTGAGCTTGAGAAGCAGGAACCACCTGCATTCCCAGTTGAGCCGCCCCAGAGAGATATCCTTGCGAAGACTGAGGTTGGGCCATCTGGCCGAAAGGTTGTCCTAGCTGGATCTGAGACAAACCTACTTGTCGAGAAGGTTGGACTTG
Source organism: Pinus taeda (assembly GCA_000404065.3). Taxonomy (NCBI): domain Eukaryota; kingdom Viridiplantae; phylum Streptophyta; class Pinopsida; order Pinales; family Pinaceae; genus Pinus; species Pinus taeda. The sequence goes on along the minus strand of APFE031273985.1, from coordinate 37,821 downwards.
CTAGGCATTTGGTTGTCCTTGTAGACCAGATGACTAACTAGGTTGAGCAGTGGGCTGGCCTTGCTACATGTAAGGCTGGCCACCTTGCCCAGAAGGGTAGCCTTGCTGGTTTCTGGGTTATCCTTGCTATGTGTACGGTTGTCCTGGATTTCCAGAAGGTTGCCCAAGATATGTATAAGACGGACCACCAGAGGCCGAAGGTTGTCCCTGGTAGGGTTGTCCTTGCGAGCCTCCAGGTTTCCCTGGATAGTTTTGGCCATAATACCGCTGCCCATAATTAGGCTACGTGTAGGATGGCTAACCTTGGTATGATGGTCCTTGAGATGGCTACCCTTGACTCGGATGGAACTGGCCACCACCATAACCGGTGGTACCCCAAGTGACATTCAACATAACTCTACCCTCGATAGCGGGTTCAACTGGCAAGGAGGTATAAAAATAATGATTGACAGGGTCATAATAAGGGCCTTGCCTGCCTGGATTTTGGACAACATGTAAGTACTGAGAATATGCCCCCTACTGAAATGGCATCAGAAGAAGGTGGGGCACCTCTTGCAGGGTGAGCGATTCTGGCAGCATGTGCTGGCTGACCACTACGTACCAGGCCATGGGATGGGTCGGCAACAGTAGTTACAACGAAAGATGTCGTAACAGCACTAACAACTGGATTTGACAATGCGACACAAACAGTTGGATTGGTCGGAATTAACGTGACAGCAGTATGGTGAACTTGGGAAACAAACACTCCTGTAGTGGGAACAATGTTATTATCCCACATAGAAGAGGAACTCGCAGAGCCCATGGCATCCCTCAAAGATCTATAGCGCGCAGGCACTATAATACCAAGAGGTGTAATAGTGTAGGGCGTAGATATGACCGGGGATGTGGCCAGGATGGGAGTCTCAATACTCGACATAATGGGTGTTCCACTCAATACAGGAGATGTGTCTTCCATATCAGAGGAAGCCATCGGGGACGAAACACCAATAGGAGTAGAGGGAAAATCCTCTTCAGAAGGTTCCCAAACAGGGTTCTAAAAGAAATCGTAAAGCTCGTCCTCTGGAGCATGAGAGTTCAACGGGTGGACACTTGGAATAATAGGGAAAGTGTCACCAAAAAGTAGTGTCTCAGGAGCAGCAGAAGAAGGAGACCCTTGGTCACTCGGGACGGGAGACGGGATCGATGGATCCGCCAGGATGATCGAATCGAACAAAAAATCCTAGACAAGCTAACGATAAAAAACCCTACTCAAAACTAACGCACACAAGATCTAACAAGGTAAATGTAATCGTGGTCGAATAAATTTTTAAGACATTAGGACACAACTTGAACTTTTCATGTTTTAAGAGTCGAGAAAAGGAAAAAAGATGACTCTAGTCGCCTTCAAATATTTAGTGAGCCCAAACTGACAAATGCTCAAGAGAGCCTTTTCTTTTAAGGAGTCCAAAAAGGATCAAAAAGTGACTACTCTGGAGAAACTAGGCAAGGGGTTTACCAAACAATCCGTAAAACTGCATATACACCTTAGCAGTCATATGAAAGCCAAGGACTTTCCGTACGACAGTCAATCTTCCTGAATGTTGTGTTTGGTGCATTATGGGCTATAAGGTGGCAGACACGGCTTCCTATGGATCAAGGATGATAACCTAATGGAGTATCCCCATATATACGTGATGGTACGTGGGAGCACAAGTCCGTACTATACCACAGTTGAGTCACACAAGGAGGAATCACCCAACCTTAATGCGAGAACAAAAGTGACTATGTTTAACGACGCCGGAGCATGTCTCTAGCCTAGACCTCTAGAATGTGAGCATTATGTTCCAATGCATTTTTAAGTTCATTCGATTTATTTTAAAGTTGATCTTGCGTTAAGTTTCAGTTTTCAAGTCCTACCGTATGCAATTTCTCAAAATCCCTAAATGCAATCTATATGCCAAAACATGTCATTCAAGAGAGTTAGAGAGCTTTCATGCAAATGAAACGATCGCAAACAACAAAGAGTTCCCCTAATGTAACTAATGCAAATCAATCACTTTTCTTTAAGATCACTAATTAACTAATTGAAATGAAAAGTCTCAACTTTCATTAACTCTTCCAAAGCAAAAGAGATTTTCTTTTTCGATAATGGCAAAGTGCACTAAAGAACTTTTGAGAAATAATACTATCAAATTCTAACCAATACACACATGTTTAGTTCCTTGAAATACAAATCAAACGTCCAAAGAATCAAAAAGATCCCAAAGCGAACAATGAGCCGTGTGATATGGGCTCAAAGTGAGACGAAGCAGAATTCAAGTAAAGACAGAGCAAATCACCTAAATAACGCAACGAAGTGATTCGCGACTACGAAACAAGTGTAAGGGAGCAAACGAGAGAGTTGAATCGACAAAAAAAAAGATCGAAACACCTTAGGAAGGCTCGATTCACAAGGCCACTAGATGCCCTAGGGCTAGAAATGTGAAATCGGGAGAAAAAAGCAAACACCCAAAGGGTAGCGATCAAAACCCATCAAATCACACTCCAACACACCAAAGTAGTCTAGTAAAGGTACTTAGGGCAAAGCCAAAGCTCAAAAAATGGAGAAACAAGCAAACTTCAAAAGTTTACAGGCCTGGCGCGACTGTCAGGCTGCAACAAGCACCTTTCAGGATTGGCGCGGGTTGTCAACGTGAAACTTGTGCCAACTGGTGCAACTGTCACGCTATAAACTAGCGCCAGTCGAGTTTGCTATGGAAAATAAAAAACACAAAAGCCAAGGCTAAACCAACAATACCTAAGTACTCTCAAGAGGAAAAAACAACAGAGGTATCCAACCCAGAAAGCAAAACAAGTCGGAGGAACCAAGGAAACAATCAAGGAACAAGGCTAGTCCCAAGCTGTTCAGTTTGCAAACCAAACCGGAGATGGACTGAAGTAGTGTTGATCTACTTCGCTAATGCAAAGAAATAGTGTTTGGAAGGCTATCTGGCTAGACTTTAGACTCCGTCATATAGTTCACAAATCAAACAACAAGACAAGATAAACAAACAAGGCAAACCCAACTCCCCAGTGGAGTTGCCAAATTGTTGTGTAGGTAAATCCCCTCTGCAGACAAAGATTATCCCACTAGCCTAACTGAGGTCTACCAACAATCAAACAATGCTAACACGCAAGTTCCTAATTGCAAAGTTAAGGCCAATGATGAGAGCCTACCTCGAATCCAACGCATATATTCGTAGAAGTGTCATCGCTTCTATTCTTTCACTTCAGCTGGTCACAATCCTCACGATCCTCCTGAATAGACACCTGCACATACAAAGAACAAGACAAATACAGGCATAAAATCCAAGAAATGTAATTATGTATCAGTCAGAAAGGATACAACTCAAACATCATAATAAAGACACATGAGTGGAACCATAATGATAGTCGTCTATTATTATTGATAAAACAAAAGAGAATACAACCAAGTTCTGACATCAAATCCTCCTTTGGCTTTGTGAATCAGCAACACATCCCTTGCAAAAGCTTGTAGGGGATAGGAACAAGCCTCTCTCTCCTTGATCACTTGGACATGGATCTCCTCCTTAAGGATTTAGCCTCATAGGGATGAACAAGGCCTCTTGCAAGATGAGCTTAGCAATTCTCAGACTTTGGGAGCTTGAAAGGTAGAATTACTAACCAAGAATTTCCAACTAGCTTGTCAAATGGGAAAGAACAAGCTTATATAGAGATGGGAGGAGTAGATAAGACCATCCACTTGATTCATGGGATTGTCCTTATCATAAGGAAGCTTCCATGAGAGGTGGATAACTACTTCCCTACTTGGGAGATACGAAGCCCAACTGAACCAACTAGAACTAGAATTAGTTCACGGATAAGGTGGAAGGAACCTTCAGAAGTTTTATGGTTAAAAACTTTAACCAACTAGGTTGGCGCTAGTGCGAATCTGAGACAGAGCGCCAGCTGGCGCACCCTCCTTGGAGGATTTACCCCATTGGCGTGAGTAATACACTGTGGAACAACGCCAATGGAGAAAGGGCTATATTTTTGGGTATTTTACAGAAGGTGTCTTCAGGGCACATGGAGTACATACTTTAAGGGATACAAAGCAAGTGTTTCCAAGTCATGTCACTTCTCACAGGTCCCAGAATAGGTCCTCCAATGTACGGGAGAAGGGGTAACAGGGATGGTGACAAAATACTTTGTAACACTTCTGGTTGCTACTATCAATTCTTTTGGTTGTAGGAGAACTGTCACAGGGTAGCCAGTTTCGCAGCATTAAAGACAGCCTACTGGAAGCAGTGTGGTATACGTCGCTCTGGGCCACAAAGGACGTAGCGAGGGCTTCTAACATTAGAGTTTTTTGGACCTTCATGGAGGGTACTATCTGGACACAGACCGCTTGTAAACCATGAATGTCTCCAACAATCTACAACACTTTGCAAAGCACGACCAAGTTCAAAGCGGACATGCATGACTTATATATCCAGGTGCGGAAGGATCCAAAGAGAGCATGAGTCACACTTCCATTCATGGCAATAGACAATGCTATTTATGTGGTGTTAGCAACATGTATCCTAGAATGGCATTCCTTAGCCAAGCTGGTACTAGAAAAAATGGCAGCACTGCAGCGTAAAAAGGACCTCCAGTAACGACTCCCCAACTTGGCAAAAATGGCCTGTTAGGGACAATAGGCAGCTTCAGAGAAGGAAGCACCTAAGGAAGTGCTAACTGAAGGAACCACGATAGATTAGGACATGGCCTCAGACCATGATATGCAATAGGAGAAGGAGATACAGGAACGTACAGACCATCTTACTAAATCAAACCCCGTTAAGCGACCACGTAGCATGGAACCACCACACACATGCAAAAAGTCAAAGACAACCAAAGCTCTGGAGAAGAACTTTCTTGACAGTAGCAAGGCACTAGATGCATTGATGGAACTGATCACCAAGTAGACAACTGTGTTGGGGGAATTCCAAGTGTAGTTGCAGGTGTTATAGGTGCAGTCCCCGGGTGAGGTAAGCCTACAATTAACTGAGGGCATAGCTGCAGTTGACCAGATGGTGCGTATCAATACAATGAACACGTTAGTGTTGCTAGTAGGTGTTATCTTGACTGAAGTAGAGGGGGATGTTAAAAGTTGGGGATTGAATCTGGCCGCTTTTCTTAGAGAAACCTTATACCAATACAAGATGGGCTAACCACTAAGCTTCATGCTAGGACAGGTCACGCCCTCCAAATAGTGATGGAGCACAAGGAAAATCTAGAGCAGGTCAGTCCCCAGCGAGATGATTTGATCTCACATGCCCAGGAAGTGGAACAGGCCATGCTGGCCTCGTGCAGCAGGGTCACGGAGTTAGCTATCCCAGCTGAACTTCAAACCACTTACAAGATTCATCACATAGACAGGATTTCGTACGGCCTAGGAAGCAGCCACAAAGGCTCAATGGGAATTAAATCTACAAATTGTAGAGCTAAGACTGAAGGCGCAGCCGGCCACACCGCTAGAAATCCGGGAGAAACACCGTGGTAAAATTCAAGTAGGATTGGAAATGATAGAGGTTGTTGTATGAGATTACTCGGGATTGTTAGATCAGTCCCTCCTTATGCTCACCACACTCAAAGAAGACCCAACCATACAATAGGTAGAAACCGAGGCGTGGGAGTTGTAGCAGGCTTATGACACAGTTTGAGGGACTATGCAGAAGGTCACTATCATGCAGTGGTTGGATAAAAATAAGGAGGCCCAGGCTCTTAAGACACAAGTTGATGCTGCGCGGCAAAAGGAGGCAGTGATTAAGGAACAAATCCAGTTGTGGATTGATGACATCATCATTCATATACTAATGGAATTGGTGATGACGTAATAAATTGATTTGAAAGGGAAGGTAAGCATGTAAGTTTTGGCCTAATAAAACCAAGTCATTAGTGTATAAGGGCACAATTGTAAAATTAATTGAAATAAGGCTACATTAAAAAATATCATTTGGGGTTTGGGGTTATGATGAGTGTTAAAGAAAAAAAAAAAAAAATCAATCATTTTATTGTTAAAAATAATTATGGTAATGAATGGAAAGAAAATATCAATTTTGGAAAAAAATATTTTATATAATTACACCGATAGGTGTCCCCCTATTGGAATTGGAAACTTAATCATTTTCTTAATTAATCTTTTTGATCGGATGGCCTGAATTAAAATATGCCAGTATATTCTCGTAGTCATCACTAAATCAATGAATGAAATTCACAATAGTAACTTTCTTGCATGTCTAAATCACATGTTTAAAGCATACTTAAATTAATTTTTTACAAAGCGTGATTAAAAATTTACCATACCATTTGTTAATCGCCACCTATTATGATTATGAGAAAGTGGAAAATTAAAAATGGTTGTGAAACGTATGAATCATGATCACCATCCATTTCAATTACCTTAGGAACACCAACAGTTTCAATTATGCCTACACATCTCTCACCATTTCAATTCTCCTATACGAAACGTGGTCAGAGGGATGTAAGACATTGATTTAGCATGGAAATCACTTACAATTTCAATGTCATATAGCCATCACTTACCATTTCAATTGGCCTCCTCCATGCAAATGTTTCAATTTTCCTCCTCCATGGAGGCGCCATTGATGTGTCATTTCCCAACAACACTATGGATTCCAAGGCAATTAACCTCGCGAATGACTATGTGAAGATCAAGCAAAGACAAGATGGTGGCAAGGAGTTGGAGAATGACCGAGTTTGGCTGAAGGTGCTCAGTGATGTAGAAGAGGAGGGTTGTTTCAAGAAGAAGCTTAGACTATCCAGAGAACAATGTGTTGTTATGGAAGAAAGCTTCAAAAAGAATAGGGTTCGTGATCCTCTAAGTTTCTATACACAGTATTCACTTACAGTTTACTGCTCTATTGTTTGTGTTTTGTCATGCTTTTGGCTGATGTAGCTTCTTCTTGTTCTTCCGTGGAAGGAAAAGCATGCATTGGCCTTAGAGCTGAATGTCTACCATCGACAAGTTGAGGTGTGGTTCCAGAATAGATAAGCAAGGTTAGCTCCAATCCTTTATTGATTCATTGTATTTTACATGTCAAAATTCGTATGGAAAGTTCCATTTTGGAATCAACATCTACATAATTTGGCCTGTAACTATGAAGAATGACTTGGAAATCAATTGTTGTGCAAATTTATAGTTCGCAAAACTTTTGATCCGATGGAGATCCTATTGTGTTGATAGTTTTATTGACTCATTTATGTTATAGGTCAATTAAATGTTATGTATTTGTTTCAAGACAAAGCTTAAGAAAACGGAAATGGACTATGAGCTTCTAAAGAGATACAATGAGGCACTTACAAAGGAGAACCAAAAACTTTGCATAGACCTCGAAAAACTGAAAGCTTTAAAAATGTCACCACCTCCAAGTCCTGCATCAGCCGTTACCATGTGCCCCTCTTGTGAAAGTGTTTCAGTAGTTGACAATAGTAGCCACTTGACTTTGGTGAAATCTGGGTCTATGTTTTTATGCAACTCTTTTTGCAATGAATTGTCGGGTATTTATTAGAGGTTCTTTACCCATAGTCATTGTTTAGCAGTGGTGGACACGTATCTTTATTAAACATTTTAGATTTTCTCTAAAGGTTCACATTATGAAACATTTAGGGTTTCAGTGTATTTTTTGTTAATTGACTTCGGTTTAGGTCATCTCTTTCTCCAAACGTTCTTGTGTTTATGAATTTTCCCCCTTTTTTTATTATCAATCTAAACATGTATAATAATCGTTTTGATTTATTATTATTTTCAATAAAATACGATGACAATTTCTCTATTCATGCTCATAATAAAAGTAAAAGTCATCGTTATCTCTAAAAGTAGTACTTATTGACTAGTCAATGCATGCTTATTAATGCCTCGTTAATAACTATCATTAACACAATTTTTCTTTGAAGGTTTCACGTTTGAGTTATACAACATAGGTAGGACACATCATAATATTGTTATTGTAAAATGCTTTAATAAATAAAATACCTTTTTAGGTTATTTTATTGTTATTTTAAAAATGTTATAAAATTATAATTTTATTCATCATTGTTAATTTTTAACAATACAACATATTTCTATTGATGATCTTAAACCTGTTAAAAAAAATTAAAGTTTTTGTAAGCTTAGAATACTCTTATTGAGAGACTTACAATGTGATTTTCACCCTTTAGTGCCCCTGGTTCCAACACTCAAGTCCGAAAACTTATATATGGAGTTTTGTTCTTTTTAAAAATGTTTACAGTTTGAGCTTTACCCTTTAGTGCCCCTGGTTCCAGTGCTAAAGTCCCAGTAGAGGAGAGAATGATTCAAAGTAGTCATTAGGGATCTTGGAATCTAGCCGGAGAATCAAATGAAGCTCTAGAGAGAAAGTGAAGTGGGAATTTGTAGAGGATTGAGGCTTAGAGAGAATTGTGCAGTATAATAGTTGGAGAAAGAAACAGTAAAGAAAAACCCAAAACACAAAGAAAACACTGAATAATGAATTAAAGTCAATTTAAACGTTTGAATGAAGAAGTGTGGTTTCAACATACAGGAACCATTGGATCTTATAGATCAATGACATGACGATACAAAGTGAGAATCGTCGATCTCATAAATCAATGATCATTGCATGGTGAAGGAATGTAGGAGTTAACGCAGAGAAAACGCAGGTTTACAACCTTAGGCAGTATTTCAGGTGAGGACTAGATGGTAAGTGGTTTGAGTGTTGATCAACCGATTCCATACATATCACGATGTGTGACAGAGAGTTGGAGTGGGAAACCGCTTTATCAGGTGGTTAACCCCCGTGTGTGTGGTCAACCTGAAACCAATGTGAATCGTCGGATCTTTTAGGAGAAGATCAATGACAAAGAAGTAATGCGACATACAAAGGAGTGGACCCGATGGTGTTATGTGGTGTAGTTAATAAGTTTTGAGATCCAAAATCGCATTATTGCATATCGGATGCGATAGAGGTCTTTGTTAACAAAACCCGTAGAGAATCACGATTGCGATAAGTGAAAAGGTAAATGTCGAAAAGCATGTCAAGGTCATACCATGGCGGAAAAGGTGTGGGAAGTGTATATTTCCTTGTAGTACTAATCAAACATGAATGCCAAGAAAACACTATAATTTTGTAGTGATAAAAATATTCGTCTCCACATTAAAAAATATATTTTGATTCTAATACTCTAAACAACAAGACCTAAACTTTATGTGGAAGCTAAATTAATAAAAGTTGCTAATCAAACATGAATGCCAAGAAAAAATGGTAGATTAAAATTTTCACGCTTATTAATTTTTGCAATAGTTAACAATAATATTTACAGTTTTTCCATAAGATTTCCATTATAGATATATATGGTTTAATTACTTAATGCATGAATTTCTTCATATATAACGATCGTTGCAATTGGTATAAAGCTTATTATTTCAATGATATTTTATCAATGCTTATTTTCAAAAAACTTGTATGGATTTGTCACATTAATAATTAATGCATGCAAATCTATATCATTCATGGTCAACCATGGTCCAATGTTGCATTGGGACAAAGATTGTCTCTATATAAAAATAAACCATGGTCCTACACCGCATTGTGACAAATATTGTCTCAATATGAAAATAAATCATGGCCAACCATGATCCAACATCGCATTGTGATAAAGATTATGGGAATATGAAAATCAACCATGGTTAATGATGGAAAACCATGTTTATTTTAGGGTTTATAATATTTATTCAAATGTCGCATAATCAAATAGATTATATATAAAAATCAATCATGGTCAATTACGCTCAACCATGGTCAATCATGGTTAACTATGGTCAATATGAAAATCAGGCATCATCAATCATGGTTAGCCATGGTCCAACGTCACATTGTGAAAGAACTGTCTCAACATGAAAATCAACCATGGTTGACCATTGTCGACCGTAGTCAACCATGTTTCAACATCACATTTTGAAGAAGATTGTCTCAATGTGAAAATCAACCAGGTCAACCATGGTCAACCATGGTCAGTAATCATGTTCACATTGTGACGACGATTGTCTCTTTGTCCAATGTCACATTGTGATAAAGATTGTCTCAATATGATAATCAACCATGGTCAATCATCGTCAACCATGGCCATTCATGGTCAAACTTGGTCCAACATCACATTATAAGAATTATTGTCTCAATATGAAAATCAGCCATGTCAACCATCTTCAATCATGGTCAACCATGGTCAAATGCCACATTCTGACAAATATTGTCTCAAATGAAAATCAATCATGGTCAATTATGGCGAACCATGGTCAATTTGAAATATATCCATGGTCCAGCAGCCCATTATCACAAATATGTCTCAATGTGAAAATCAAACATTCTTAATCATGGTCAACCATGGTTAATAATCATGGTCACATTGTGATGAAGATGGTCTCTTGGTCCAATGTCACATTATGAAAACCATGGTCATCCATGGTCAAACATGGTAGAATGTCACATTAGGACAAAGATTGTGTCAATATGAAAATCAATCATGGTCATCCATGGTCGAACATCACATTGCGACAAATATTTTCTCAATATGAAAATAAATCATGTTCAATCATGGTCCAACATTGCATTGACAAAGATTTTGTCAATATGAAAATCAACCATTGTCAACGATAGTCGACCATGTTTATTTTAGGGTTTTTAATATTTATCTTGGGGTTTATATACCTTGGGTTTATAATATTAAAACCTTGGGTTTAATATTATTCCCTTGGGTTATAATCCCTTGCATTTTTTGTATTAATCCATTGTATTTATTAGTCCCTTAGGTTTATAATATTATTCCTAAGGTTTTAGAATATTAATCATAAGGTTTATAAAATTAATCTTAGGGTTTATATTCCTATGGTTTAATATTAATAGTTGGGTCTAATGTTATTCCCTTAAGTTTATAGTCCCTCATGTTTTTAATATTAGTCGAATGCTTTTAGTAATCGCTTTCGTTTATAATATTTATCCGAGGGTTTTAATATTAATCATAGGGTTTGTATTCTTAGGGTTTAATATTAAACCTATTGTTTATAACATTAATCTTATGGTTTAATATTAATCTCTTTAGTTTATAATCCCCTTTGTTTATAATATTAATCCCTCAGGTTTATTAATATTAGGGTTGATGTTCCTAGAATTTAATATTAATCATAAGGTTTGATGTTATTCCCTTGGGTTTTTCATATTAGTCGCTCGGGTTTATTAATCAGATAAGTATCTTTGTCCAACATCGCATTGTGACAAAGATTGTATCAATATGAAAATAAACAATTTCCAACCATCATCAACCATGGCAATTCATATCCATGGTAGAACGTCACATTGGAACAAAGATTGTCTCCATATGAAAATCAACCATGGTCATCCACGGTCCAACATCAGATTGCGACAAATATTTTCTCAATATTAAAATCAATCATGTTCAATCATGGTCCAACATCGCATTGACAAAGATTGTGTCAATATGAAAATCAACCATTGACAACGATAGTCGACCATGTCTATTTTAGGGTTTTTAGTATTTACCCTAGGGTTTATATACCTTGGATTTATAATATTAAACCCTTGGGTTTAATATTATTCCCTTGGGTTATAATCTCGTGGGTTTTTAGTATTAATCCATTGTATTTATTAGTCCCTTAGTTTTATAATATTAATCCTAAGGTTTTACAATATTAATCTTAGGGTTTATATTCCTAGGGTTTAATATTAAACATTGGGTCTAATGTTATTCCCTTTAGTTTATAATCCCTCAAGTTTTTAATATTAGTCCAATGCTTTTAGTAATCGCTTTGGTTTATAATATTGATCCTATAGTTTTAATATTAATCATAGGGTTTGTATTCCTAGGGTTTAATATTAAACCTATGGTTTATAACATTAATCTTATGGTTTAATATTAATCTCTTTAGTTTATAATCCCCTTCATTTATAATATTAATCCCTTAGGTTTATTAATATTAGGGTTTATGTTCCTAGGATTTACTATTAATCATAATGTTTAATGTTATTCCCTTGGTTTTCCATATTAATTGCTCGGGTTTATTAATCAGATAGGTCTCTTTGTCCAACATCACATTGTGACAAATATTGGATCAATATGAAAATAAACCATTGTGACCTATGCATAAACCATTTTCCCAAGAATAGATATGACCTACCAGGTCAACACTTCATTAACAGTAATGGTTAAGGCCCTTTCCATTATCTCTCGTGTGGAAACATATTAATAGACTAACTCGAATTCTAAACCCTCATTGTTGGGACTTTAATCACCCCTTATCCTCCATTCCCTTTAATATCGGGATTCATACCACCCCTCTAAGCCATTATTAAATCCTTATTCCACACCATATACAAAACCCTCTTTTCACTTTGGGTTATAATTGTGCTTAACCCTAAAACCCTTCTATCACACTTCAATCCATTATAAACCCTTTATAATTGATAACATATAAAACCACATACATCATACCTTTTTCTGCCAATCCTTGATCTTTGCACAATTCCCGAGAATCACCTTTATCACAATTGCTCATCACTAGTTACCATGGTCATACGACATACATACCTTTATTCCTCTTTGACTCCGATATGTGACTATCAGAATGTTTGAATGACACTTTTGCATAAAATCCCTCGGCACAAAACTTTATAGAAATACAAATGAAATACATTAAATTCCCACTTTGAACCATATAAGCGGATCTCAAAATTTAAACATCCGCATTTCTAAATATCATCAGGTCCAATCATCGGCCTTTGCATTATCCTCCACCATTGATCTCCTCCCACAGATGCAATGCATTACATCGGTTTCCTGTTGCCAACATGCACATTGTTGAACCACTCGATAAAATGGTTTCCCCACTCTGCTCACTGCTACGTGTGAAATACTAAGTGGAATTGGGTCCGCTGTAAGGCAGAGCTATGTATGTTGGGTTCTGTTGATTGTGATTTGTGATAGGTGGACCCAAAACATATAAATACTATGTTTTAAAGTGCCACAGATCCCCAATAACATAGTGTGCCTTTATATATATATGGGTTTCACCGATTGCAATATGTAATGGCCGGACCTGATATTACATATATTATGTTTAAAATCTCTCGACAGGTCTGTGATCATCGCATAACTTTCATATATATATATATGATTTGTAATGACAATCCAAACGCAAAATTATTTATATTGCATTTTATAACTCTGGCGGGTCCGTGAAGCATACGAAGGGCAGATTTAAAATTATAAGTGGGATTTCGGGCTGAGTTAAAGTGGTAAGCAGTTCTTAGTGGAGCTCATCCGATTCCACTTATCGTTCAACACGTAGAAGTTGGATGGAGAGAGAAAACTTCTCATTTCGGGCGGGTATTCTCCGGGCTTATGTCCCACCTGAGATCTTTGTAGATTGTCTGATCCACTTATGGCAGATCTATTATGGGGATCTACCAGGCAAACCTGTTTCCTAGGGAACTGTGCAGAGGCTTTGAGAAGTGCAAAAAAGGTATGTTATTCATGCTTTATAGGTATGTTCATTATAGACGGTTTATAACGAATTTAGCGTGGATATAAGGGTTTATAGATAAAAATCATGGTATGACCAATGTTAAGGAGTAACTTAAGCAGACATATATATATTTGGGTTAGTGTTTGTCATATTTATATTTGAGTTTACCATATTAGTTATTGATAACTGTGCAAGTCTTATGAAAGGCGGAAAAGGTAAGTATTTTTGTGTTTCGGGTTATTTCCTTTTTAAATGGTTTACAAAGGATTAATGCACCGCTAGAAGGGTTTTATGGTTTAGTGCAGTTATAACCCAAAGTTTAAAAGGGATTTTTGTTTATATATGTGGTTAAAGGGTTTTATACATGGAAAATTTTAAGGGCGAATGTTTTGTATCATAGTACATTTTTACAAATCACCTCAAATAGCCCACCTTATTTTAAGGGAGAGGGTAAAAAAGGTAAATTTAGCCCTTTAAATTAGGAGTTGCAACCTTCCATTCACCCTAATTTTCAGGAATAGGTTTTATTTAAGTGAATCTTATCGGCCAAATACCATATTTATAAAAGAGGTATGGTAAATTAATAAAAATATTAATAAATGAGAGGTATGGTAAATAAAAAAAAAGAATTATTTACTCCAAAAGTCACATTATATACATACAATGGTGTAAATAAATAAAAATATAAATAAAGTGGAGGTATGGTAAATAAATAAAAAAATAAATAAACTAGACATGTGGTAAATAAATAAAACCTCTTTTTATATTTAGTCCATAACCCTCTTTCTATTTATAAGGCTCGAAAAAGAGGTTTTATTTAAGTGAATCCTATGGGCCAAATACCATATTTGTAAAAGAGGTATGGTAAATTAATAAAAATATAAATAAACAAGAGGTATGGGAAACAAATAAACTATTTTTTTATATTTACTCCATAAGTCACCTTATATTTAGGAACACTCAAAAAATGTGTTATATTTAGGTGGAACCTATGGGCAAAATACTATGGGCCGAATACCATGGGCTAGCTTATTATTAATACCATACAAAAGAGCAAAAGTAACCCTAAGATTAGTATTAATCTAAATAAAAATAAAAGTGGCACATGGTATTGACCCATGGTATTCATGTGGAATGTACCCTATTTAAATGGGAAATTTAAACAAGCATAGATAATCTTTACTCTGGATCTACTAAGCCCCGAGAGGGATCAAATATCGTGATATGCAAACTAGCATAGAGTGAAAAATATTTGATCCCTCTAGGGGCTTGGTGGATCAAGGGTGACAATGGACATTGTAATTTAATTTATGTTAAACATTTTAACATGTTTAAAATAAAAAATAAAATAAAAATCAATTATTAATTTTATTAATTTTTATAAATTACTAATAGTAATTTTTAAGCTCCAGGTTTATGATAACCCATGGTATTGACCCAAGGTAATACCATGGTATTCCTGTGACCATAGACTATTTAAAGGGGAAATTCTATCATCTTAGATCCATCTTAATTCTGGGTCTACCAAGTGCTTAGAGGGATAAATAGATTTCATCTGCCTAAGAGTGGTAGATGTGGAGTTAAGACAGATATAGGTTGTTTTTTTATGATAATGAAGATATGAAATAGACTTAGGAAAGTATATTGTAAAAACATCTTAAGGCGAATGGTTAAAGCTACATTTAGTCACTTCACAAAATTTAGTAAAAAATACCAATATCTCCATTAATATTGGTTTTTAACTTTTTTCTGATTTAACAAAAAAAATTCAAAACAATGAAACCTTGTCACTCCTTTTGCATCACCCTTGCAGAAGATTTCTCACCATTTTTCAAACATTCTCAATACGATATCTTCATGAAAAGGTTAGGTACTGATGTTGGATTAGTTGTTTGAAAAATAACTTGGTTTGTATAATCTTTCATCTTCTGTGCTATTATTAATTTCCCCTAATGATATGTAGGGGTTGGAGCCACTGCACCATATTTTATTAAAAGGTGGAGATTGATAACCAAAAAGGAAATTAATCTACATGTTACAACACTGTTAAAAAATGCGACACCTATGATGGTAGTGAATTATGCTAATAAATAATTTAGGTTGGGAGAGACATAATTAAATTTTTTTATTTAATTGAAGGTTTCCAATTAAAATAATAATAAATATACATTTATATATTCATATATTGATTGGAAGGATTCTCACAATGGTCAATTATTTCCAATTAGATCCCCTTCAAGCCTTTTGGGATACCTAATAAGTCTTATAATAATATAGTTGGGGCTTGGCTACTGTTTTGGCAGTGTTGGGGTAAAACAAACTGATGGTTTTTTTTTTTTTTTTTTTTTTTTTTTTTTTTTTTTTTTTTTTTTTTATCTCATAGTTGGAGTCTATGGAATAAGAAAAGAATTTGATAACTTGAAAAAAGTGGTAACTTGACAAAAGTTGTAGAGAAAAGATTAATCTCTGCTACCTTGATAGAACTCGTTGTCAATATCAACACCTACAAGAACTTTGTTGTGGAATATTATCAAAACTAATAAAAGGTTATGAAAGAATGTATTGTAAGAAACTTGACAAACACGACCACTGAAACTTTGAACATTATTTGTAGGAAGAGAAAATTATGTTTCTTTTTTCCAAACATGTATGTTAGTATATTATAGTTTAATGAATATGTTTTCTTATTATCAATATATGGTTTCTCATACTTTACAAAAACATGCGCCAAGAACTTCAGAATGTTTTAATTATTCGGTAAAGATTTGCCAAAATTCTTACAAGATTTTATAATTTAGTGAAAGATTCTTCCCACAGCTGTAACAAGATATATAATTTGGTGAGAGATTCGCCAAAAAAATTATATATACATATTATATTATTGATAAAATCGCCTCCCATTTTTCCTATGTATCATGGGGATTAGCCCATTTTTTATACATATAAATTTAGGGTGGTTCTTAAAATATTCCCTCGTTTTATAAAGGTGTATGTGTCCCGATACTAACAATAGGAAGGATTTAGGGAAAGGCTTTAACAAAAGGGTTAATGAAGGCTTGGGAGTTGATTTAATTCCCGATAGTGAAAGAATATAAAGGGTTAGAATATGTGCTAATAGATGAATGTCCCCACATGAGTTCTAACTAATGGGGGCCTTAACCATATAACGTATTGAAGATTTAACTTGGCGGAGTGTTAACAATTCCTGGGATGAATGTGATTTTGCATTATACATGCATACTATGGGTAAAGCAAGGGTAACTTAGCATCATTATTCCCTTTAGTTTATAATATCAATTATGGTAAAAAGTTGTCAATCATAGCCAATCATGGTCAACCATGCTTGAATGTCACATTGTCAGAAGGATTTTCTAACCATGAAAATAAATGATGTTTATTTTAGTATTTGTAATATTTATATTTTCGTTTACGATGTTGGGTTTATAATATTAGTCCCTTGGGTTTAATATTATTCTGTTGGGTTCATAATCCCTTGGGGTTTTATTATTAATCCCTTGGGTTTATTATTACCTCATGTTTATAATACCAATCATGGTCAACCATGGTTGAATGTCACTTTGTCACAAGGATTGTCTCACCATGAATAAATCATGTTTATTTTAGTCTTTCTAGTATTTATATTTGCGTTTAAAATCCCTTGGATTCATAATCCCTTTGGGTTTTAGTATTAATCCTTTGGATTTATTATTCATTTGGGTTTATAATGTAAATAAGTTGGGTTTACTATTCCCTTAGGTTTATAATATCAATCATGGTCAACCATCGTCAATCATGGCCAACCATGGTCAACCATGGTTCAATATTGCATTATGACAAGGATTGTCTCACCATAAAAATAAACCATGTTTATTTTAATGTTCGTAGTATTTATATTTGGGTTTATCAATATTGGGTTTATAATATTAGTCCCATGGGTTTAATATTATTCCCTTCGGTTCATAACCCCTTGGGGTTTTAGTATTAATCCATTAGTTTTATTATTCCTTTGGGTTTATAATATCAATCCCTTGGGTTTATTATTCCCTTAGGTTAATAATATCAATCATGGTAAACCATGGTTGATTCTCACATTCTGACAAGGATTGTCTCACCATCAAAATAAATCATGTTTATTTCGATGTTTGCCATGTTTACATTTGGGTTTATGATTGTTGGGTCTATAGTATTAGGCCCTTCGGTTTAATATTATTCCATTGGGTTCATAATACCTTGGGCTTCATAATATTCCCTTGGGTTCATAATCCCTTGGGGTTTTAGTATTAATCCTCTGGGTTTAATATTATTCCATTGGGTTGATAATCCCTTAGGGTTTTAGTATTAATCCCCTGGGTTTATTATTCATTTGGGTTTATAATGTAAATAAGTTGGGTTTACTATTCCATTAGGTTTATAATATCAATCATGGTCAACCATTTTCAATCATATCCAACTATGGTCAACCATGTTTGAATGTCGCATTGTGACAAGGATTGTCTCACCATCAAAATAAACAATGTTTATTTTAGTGTTCGTAGTATTTATATTTGGGTTTATCAATATTGGGTGGATAATGTTAGTCCCATGGGTTTAATATTATTCCCTTCGGTTCATAATCCCTTGGGGTTTTAGTATTAATCCCTTAGTTTTATTATTACTTTAGGTTTATAATATCAATCCCTTGGGTTTATTATTTCCTTCGGTTTATAATATCAGTCATGGTCAACTATGGTTGATTCTCACATTCTAACAAGGATTGTTTCACCGTCAAAATAAATCATGTTTATTTTGATGTTTGTAGTATCTAAATTTGGGTTTATGATTGTTGCATCTATAGTATTAGGCCCTTCAGCTTAATATTATTCCATTGGGTTCATAATCCCTTGGGCTTTTAATATTAATCCCTTGATTCTATTGTTCATTGGGGTTTTAGTATTAATCCCTTGGGTTTATTGTTCATTTGGGTTTATAATATCAATCCCTTGGGTTCATTATTCCCTTTGGTTTATAATATCACTCATTTTAAACCATTGTCAATCATAGCCAAAAATGATCAATCATAGTTCAATGTCTCATTGTGACAAGAATTGTCTGACCATCAAAATAAACGATGTTTTTAGTGTTTGTAGTATTTATATTTGGGTTTACCAATGTTGGGTTTATAATATTAGTCCCATGTTTGAATGTCGCATTTTGACAAAGATTGTCTCACCATGAAAATAAAACATGTTTAATTTAGTGATTGTAAAGTTTATATTTGGGTTTACGAATATTGGGTTTATAATATTAGTCCCTTGGGCTTAATATTGTTCCCTTGGGTTCATATTCCCTCAGGGTTTTAGTATTACTCCATTCGTTTTATTATTCATTTGGGTTTATCATTAGTGTTTATAGTATTGATATTTTCCTTTACTTGATGTGAAGTTTGTAATATTAGTCCCATGGGTTTCATATTATTCCATTGGCTTCCTAATCCCTTGGGTTTTAGTATTTATCCCTTGGATTTATAATATCAATCCCTTTGGTTTATTATTCCCTTTAGTTGATAATATAAATCATGGTAAACCATTTTCAATCAAAGGAAGACATCGTCAACCATGATTGAATGTCGCATTGTGACAAGAATTATCTCAGCGTCAAAATAAATGATGCTTATTTTAGTATTTGTAGTATTTATATTTGGGTTTACCAATGTTGATTTTATAGTATTAGTCCCTTGGTTGAATGTCGCATTTTGACAAAGATTGGCTCACCATGAAAATAAATCATGTTTAGTTCAGTGTTTGTAGTTTTTATGTTTGGGATTATATTACCTTAGGTTTATAATATTGATCATGGTCAACCATTGTCAATCATAGACAACCATGGCCAATAATGGTTGAATGTCACATTGTGACAATGATTCTCTCACCACGAAAATAATCAATGTTTATTAGTCTTTCTAATATTTATATTAGGGTTTACAAATGTTGGGTTTATAATATTAGTCCCTTGGGTTTAACATTATTTCCTTCGGTTCATAATCCCTTGGGGTTTTAGTATTAATCCCTTGGGTTTATTATTAAATTGGGTTTATAATATCAATCATTGTCATCTTTATGTTTCTCTTGTTTTTGTAATATCAATCCCTTGTGCTTCTTGACCCCTTAGTTTTTTAATATTTATTCGTTAGGTTCACTAATTCCATAGGTTTATAATATTAGTCCCAGGGTTTAATATTATTCCCTTGGGTTCATAATCCCTTGGGTTTATTATTCATTTGGGTTTATAATATCAATCCCTTGGATTTATTATTCCCTTTGGCTGATAATATAAATAATGGAAAACCATTGTCAATCATATCCAAACATCGTCAACCATGGTTGAATGTCGCATTGTGACAAGAATTGTCTCACCGTCAAGATAAACCTGTTTATTTTAGTATTTGTAGTATCTATATTTGGGTTTACCAATGTTGGTTTTATAATATTAGTCCCTTGGTTGAATGTCACATTTTGACAAAGATTGACTCATCATGAAAATAAACCATGGTTATTTTAGTGTTTGTAGTGCTTACATTTGGGTTTAACAATGTTGGGTTTATCATATTAGTCCCATGGGTTCAATATTATTCGCTTGGGTTCATAATCTCTTGGGGTTTTCGTATTAATCATTTATTTTTATTATACCTTGGGGTTTATAATATCAATTCCTTGGGTTTATTATTCCCTTAGGTTTATAATATTGATCATCGTCAACCATTGTTAATCATAGAAAACCATGGCCAACCATGGGATAATATCACATTGTGACAAGGATTCTCTCACCATGAAAATAAACCATGTTTATTTTAGTCTTTCTAATATTTATATTAGGGTTTACCAATGTTGGGTTTATAATATTAGTCCCTTGGGTTTAACATTATTTCCTTCAATTCATAATCCCTTGGGATTTTAGTATTAATCCCTTGGGTTTATTATTAGCTTGGGTTTATAATATCAATCATCATCATCTTTATGTTTCTCTTGTGTTTGTAATATCAATTCCTTGTGCTTCTTGATCCCTTGTGTTTTTAATTTTTATTCATTGGGTTCACTAATTCCTTAGGTTTATATTATTAGTCCCATGGGTTTAATATTATTCCATTGGGTTTATTATTCCCTTTGGTTGATAATAAAAATCATGGTAAACCATTGTCAATCATAGCCAAACATCATCAACCATGGTTGAATGTCACATTGTGACAAGAATTGTCTCATCGTCAAAATAACCATGTTTGTTTTAGTATTTGTAGCATTTATATTTGGGTTTACCAATGTTGGTTTTATAATATTAGTCCCTTAGTTCAATGTCACATTTTGACAAAGATTGACTCACCATGAAAATAAACCATGTTTATTTCAGTGTTTGTAGTGTTTATATTTGGGTTTAACAATGTTGGGTTTATAATATTAGTCCCATGGGTTTAATATTATTCCCTTGGGGTTTTTGTATTAATCTCTTAATTTATTTATACCTTGGGGTTTATAATATCAACGGCTTGGGTTTCTTATTCCCTTAGGTTTATAATATCGATCATGGTCAACCATTGTCAATCATAGACAACAATGGCCAACCCTGGTTGAATGTCACATTGTGATAACGATTTTCTCACCATGAAAATAAACCACGTTTATTTTAGTCTTTCTAATATTTATATTAGGGTTTACCAATGTTGGGTTTATAATATTAGTCTCTTGGGTTTAACATTATTTCCTTTGGTTCATAATCCCTTGGGGTTTTAGTATTAATCCTTTGGGTTTATTATTAACTTGGGTTTATAATATCAAGCATCGCCATCTTTATACTTCTCTTGTGTTTGTAATATCAATTCCTTGTGCTTCTTGATCCCTTTAGGTTTTTAATATTTATCCATTGGGTTCACTAATTCCTTAGGTTTATAATATTAAAGAGTTGGGTTTATTAGTTCCTTGGGTTTATAATATTAGCCCTTTATTTTAATATTATTCCCATTGGTTCATAATCCCTTGAGATTTTAGTATTAAACCCTTAGGTAATAATAAACAAAAGGGACTAATATTATAAACCCAATGTATACAAACCCTAAGAAAAATGTTAAAAAATACTAAAGCCCTAATAATAATAATTACTAAATAATACTAATATAATTATGAGTTTAATAATGATTATAATAAAATTCATATAACAAATCTAAAATATAATAATATATAAGAATATAGTTCCATCAATTACATAAATAATTAGGTCTTTATTGTTATTATTATATAATATAATATTACAATATTGAATTTATTATTATAATATAATTATGTGTGTGTGTAATATATATATATTATATATAATATATATATATATATATATATTTTGCGGTTCATGACCACCCTTGGTCATTGGGTGGCCACTACGTCCATGACTTAGAGACAAGCTGATCCATGAGTTGATCAACCTTCGGCCATCAATAGCGCTTGGACCCAAGACCTTATGGAATTACCCTGTGATCTCCCATCTGGCGAGGCCCCCACTTGACCAATTGAGCTAACTCTCTGGGGCTAATAATAATATAATATTATTAATAATAATTATAATTAGATATTATTATCACAGCCTTTTACACTATTGAGAGCATTACATTGCTTCTTTATGTTAAAACCTAGGACATCAACATTTATTGAAATACATAGGAATATGGGGAAAAACCCGCTCCGAACCCATGACCAGACTTCGCAAATAATACACCGACACTTATAATTATTGTTGGGTCTTCTCTCAGTCCATCGCAAGTCCGTTGTGCCACTTATCTAACCCCCGATAAGTAATCACTCTAATGTTTGATCACTGATTGGTGCTTTATCACTATCGACATATTGGCATATCGCATATGCATTGTCTCTGTTCTTGACCTCTACGATTAGCGATTAGCAATTAGATCGTGACCGTTGATCAGAATATAGATCCGACAGTCCACACTTAATCACTTCATCGTGATCATAGATCCGACAGTTCACACTTAATCACTTCATCGTGATCATACTGATTCAAAGGTTTGTTCCCTACCAATTCAATGTGTCGGTGCGATCAGTGCTATGGACCCGATAAGGTTATAGGTTCCCGTTGATAACATTTCATGTCTGAATTTTGGATATGACTGTGTTTTGTGTTAAATATTAGCGTAAATCATGTTTATGCTTTAAAGCCATTGTTTCTCTGCCATACTCTACTTTCACACAAAACACCCATATATAATGATTCATTCACTTAGCAGTGGATCACCATCGATCCTTACATTGATCAATGGTTGATCAAACCTGCAACACTTGAATTTAACTTATTTATGAAATACACACTAAGGTTATCTATTTATATAATACAGAGTCATACAATTCAATACTAAAACACACTTTTCTATTATATAAGAATATAGTTGCTATTATTTGTATAGTTATTAATTATAATAAATAATTGGTCTTTATTGTTCTTATTATAATAATATTGATTATATTATTATTATAATAATAATTATATTTGTATATTATTATAATAATAATATAATAATATAATTTACTAATAATATTATAATAAGATATTGTTATTATTAGTATTATCATTATTTTATAATTTTACATTATTATATAATTTTGATAATATAATGATAATCTAACATTTTTTTTTCTAAGTAAGATTAATGTATTAATATGATACAAAAAAGGTAATTACGAAGATGCCTGGCCTCCAAAGTACTGAGCAACAACCATCACAAAATAATTTGGTCTAGTTATGACTGCCCCAACAGAGGGAAAACCAGTCCATGAAATAAAAAATGCACATATATGGGTTAATGGTTTTGACCAAAAAAAAAAATGGCATCTCAGACATTGCATAGATCTAGTCATAAAACATAAATTTAACTGCAAAATCCCAGTCAGCATGAGAAGCATCCACCTGGATGCCAAGTGTTAGGGCTAGAGGTTGTCTGGGGTTAGTTCTTCTTCAATCCTGCATGCATATTTGTACCAATCATTCACTTCAGCTGAGTTGGGTGGACAGTTTCAGTGTTCCCTGTGCCCACATGTAGGCTAGACATGTCACCTCATTAGCTACCAGAAGCATGAGTGTCACCAAGATTGCTCCCCACAGCTTGTTGATTGCCAGCCAGTGCTTTGCCATGCAGGGTGGCTCTATTAATGTCAGGTTGTTATTTGCCTGGGCTGCAAACACCTTTTTTTCTTGGAGCTGTCCTGTTCAGCTCTTCGTTGTGTGCATGCAGAGGTGCTAACAGGTCCATTTCTTCACTAAATGTAATAGTAACAATAGTGGTGATGATGGGTCGGTTCAGAGTGCTGTAAAAATGAACTTTAGTGGTATGGGGTGTTGGATGCATGGGGAGGAAGAAGTTTGCTATATGAACTGCAGCATCCCTCCATTCAGAACCTTGAAATTGAGTTCTTCCCCTTCTGCTTCGGGTATCTAGATATTAGCCATGGAACGAGCCGGATGGATTGGGATTGTCTGCTGACAAATCAAGGGAAACTGAGTCAGGGCTGGGAGTTGCAGGAGGGCGGATGGTTCTGCTACGCGTACCTCCTCTCTTACTTTACATTCGATGATGAACCATGGTAGGATTGAAGGCAAGGTTAGCAGTAGGGGAGGTGGTGGAATAATTGTGTAGAGGATGGACCGAGGAGGGCTGAGCCAGAGCTAAGTTATAGAGCCTGGTATGAGAATAATGAAATCCATTACTCAAGTCAATGCAGCTTAGCAGCCAGCATCGACAGCTAGTGACAATGTGAGAGCATGGCTGAGAGGCTTGCAGAGGGCAGACACAGTGGAGCAAGGGGGGAGGGATAACATAATGCTCTGCAGAATCCATAGCTATGAAAGAGGTGGAGCAGTCTTGGCCTTTGGATGCATTTAATGGCTCCTACAAGGTGCCTTGAATGTGCCTCAGGTGGGCTTGGGGGAGGAGGCAGCCAGCCATGTGACCAACGCATCCGCCACCGGACCGTCTTGTCGAATTAATTACCTGGAAAGTCACCTGCATCCGGGTAGATAATCTAATATTATTATGAGCTATTCTTGTTATTAATTAATATATATTAGGACTTTATATTATTATTATAATATTTATATAAT
>APFE031273978.1:0-12000 GCA_000404065.3 Pinus taeda | reverse complement strand
AAACTCGTAAGCTTTTGATGATGCCAGCACTATATGTGCAGGAGTAGGCGACTAACTCTATGTCTAATTAAATTATCTACGGTTCAATATAATATGCAAGGGAAGAGGCTCCTAACTTAGGAGATCCTGGTTGTTCTTCCCTACAGTATCATAGAGAAACCATAAAACTAGAAACTTGAAATGCAAACAAGGGAATGAACTTTAGTTGTTCTTTAGACTCAAAGAGAGAGAGACTAACTTAGTCTCTTGATTATCCTCTCTTGTATTAATCTAGACTAGACTAAAATTCATCCATAAGCGTAAACTAACTAACTTGAAACATAAAAGCAAAAAGATGAATTCCAATTACAGATCAAATAGAGAGAGAGAGTCTAACTTAGACTCTTAGTTTTCCTCTCATATGTTGATAAGACTCTAATTGAAAATTCATTCATCAAACCAATCCAATCCTCAAACATCAAACATCTAAGCAATTAAATGAAATAAGATCTAATATGAAACAACAAGTTCCTTTGCTCCTTCTAGAGTGAGCTCAATTCTCCTAGGAACCAAAGTGACAAGCCATTCCATATACTACATTAAGGTAACTTCTATCTAAAACTACATAATGAAAATATATGTCAAATGAAGCTTTATTCCATCATCAATTGGATACAATGCTCTAAGAGTCCCCCTTGGAATGGAGGAGGTACTCCTATTTATACAAGAACTATGATAACAACCTCATAAATGCAAACCCACTATTCTCTCCTTTGACCCACATATTTCTCAACCAATGGTGACACCTAACCCTATCCTCCATGATCTCCTCCATGAGGTCCATGATCTTCTCCATGAGGTTCATGATCTTCTCAAATTCGAATTTGAGCATAGAGTGCCACATAAGGATGCCTTGGAAGCTTCCTTTGTACCTACACATGTCAACAAACTCATTCTAATTGTTAGGTATAAGTATAAGCATATTATTTTCTAAGTTTTAGCCATAAATTCACTTAAAAATGTTAAGAATTAATAAAATTTGGAAAAACATAGTTATGACCCAATAAGGAGGTAAATGTAATGATATGGAGGTGGAATGGAGATGACATGAAGGTAAAATGTGAAGATATAAGTGAATAATGGAGTGAAAATAGGGACGATTTTGAGGCCCAACACCTATCCTCCATGAACTTCACATATCGTCGAACCACTACCTTCCTGCTCCTTGGAAGATAGATTCTATATGCCTTAGTGTTCTCACTATGTCCCACTAGATACCTTGTTTCTGCAGTTTGATCTAGCTTTTTCCTCTTTTCCTCTAGTACGTGATAATATGTTAAACTCCCAAATATCCTAAAATGACTAACTTTAGGGATTTTCTCTGTGAAAAATTTCTTTGGAGTAATCTTTCCGAATGCCAGATGAGGAGTCCTATTCTGAACATATATTGTTGTGTTGCATGCTTCTGCCCGCAGGAATTTTGGCATATGCTGATCATACATCATGAACCTCCTTAGTGAAAAGATCAGTGAATTCCTTATTGACCTACTCTCCATTATTATCTGAGCACAAAACTTTTATTTTCTTCCTAGTTAGATTCTCCACCAGAGCCTTGAACTCTTTGAATTGACAAAAAAACTCGTCCTTAGTTTTCAGAAAATAAATCCAAGTTTTCCTTGAGTGGTCATCAATGAAGGTAAGGAAGTACTCAACACCACTAAGAGCTTTAGCAGACATAGGTTGGCAGATATCTGAGTGTATCAATCCTAGTACACTCTTGGCCCTATTTTTACTTCTATGAAATGCTTCTTTTGCATACTTTCCTAGAGCACATCCTTTGCATACATCATCTCATTCTGTACTAAGACTCCTAAGAATTCTCAGAGACCCATGGTGCAAATATCCCATTATTACGTGCCATAGTTCATTCAAATCTTTGTCTCCATTACTTCCTATTAATGCCATTGATGATTCTATTTGTAGTCTATAGAACCTGTTACTTTTGATCCCGATCAACACTTTTCTTGTCGAGATTGGGTTTTTGACGTATACTTTCTCCATGATGAAGAAGACATCATATCCTTTTCCTTGAAGTTGTGACAAGGAAAATAAGTTCATCCCCAATCTTGGTACATGCATCACATTGGTAGCACGGAACCACTCTCCTGATTCTATTTGAAAAGCTATGGTACCTATCCCTACTAGAGTACACTTTGCCTTGTTCCCCATGGTGATCTAAAAGTTCATCTTCTCCTCCTAATAATATAAGAAACATTCTCAGATTCCCTTCATATGCCAAGAGGCTCCACTCTCTATATACCATACCTCTGATGATGCAGAACTAGTCATACAAGCCACTTCTTATTCTAGCCTAGAAGCCAACATAGAGAAATTGAAATCACTTTCTCTTGTGCAATTTTCTGAAAATATGTTTGAGTCTCCTAACATAGATACCTCTACATCATGGTCTCAATCCATAATTGATTTTCCCTTCTTGTCTCTAATTACTTCCTCTAATACCATGTGAAAATTCTACCATTACAGCGCCTGATTTACTTTACCTACTTATTTATGAAATTCCTTCAATAAACATTAAAATAAATTATGTTGCAAATACCACATCATAATATAGAAACAAACACATGAATAAGAAGCAATACATTGACATGGATATTTTGGACAAAAATCCCCGGAAAAACCCAATGTGAGAAAACCAGTGAAGCAAGGGAGGATTTTATTATTGAGCAATTCTTCAGTATAATAGCATGCCAAATTGGCTTACCCAACAGAGAAAAAATTCTCCAACACTTCTCTCAGTCTCAGCATCAACCTATTTGACCTCTGCATAGCTCCTAGACACTCTGTGTCAGCCCATGCCTCTTTGTGTCAGCATTGGGCCTCTTTGCGTCACCCACACAGGCCCTCCTGTGAGTGTGCAGTTTGCTGCTACCTCTGCGTCTGCTTAAGAGCTCTGTATCTGCCTCTCCAACCTATGCACTGGTTTTTTGGTGCTACTCCTGACACTCTATTTTGTACTTGATGCCTCCTACTACTCTCCAAACCACTAGTTCAAATTTCTCAGCTAAGCCCGCTCCAGAAATCAAACTGATTGGTCTCCCTCAGTATGTCCTCCAGCTAACCCTCAAGCCTCTTCTTATACTTTTCTCGTTGGTTTATCAATGACCTAGATTAAATCTCTAATCAATGGCTAAGATTATATTTGGCTTGATCCATGACATTTGGACCCTTCTAACCCAGTTTTATATTAATACCCATTAATATTTTATTTTTCCTATGTTTAGTCTTAGGAACTCCATTAAAAATATAAATTATTTTAATATCTCCTAAACTGGTTAGAATGTGCCCAAACCATTTCTGCGTCTTGGATATCTCATGTTCTTTAGCCTCTCTGCCAGTTTTCATGGTTAGAGCACATCTGATTCTATCCCAAATTAACACGTAGAGTCCTCTTTTTATTGCACAGCCTTTTCTTTCACAGAAGCCTTCTCTACTTCTTTCTTCTTATCTTTCTTTGTTTCTATTGTAATTGCAACTTCAGTAGCCTTACTGGTTCTTTTGCCTACATCATATGGGGTGAGCCATTTTCTTACCCATTTACTGACGACCCGCATAATATCATCTTCGACGACCAAGTATGGAAACTTATGACATGTGCCTGTGGCATCTTTCTTCACGCAGATAGACAGATTATGAAGATCTACCTTGAAATCAGTAATGTTAGCATACTATGCATGCAAGATTGGTGATAATCATGGTTGTTGGTTGCTCACCACCCTCAACTCAAACTCGAACATGAACCATAATATCTTTGTCTCCATGATGTGCTCTGAATCCTTCGTTGCCCATAGTGAGGCAAATTTTGCAACCTCGCATAATTCTGGATCATGTTGTGGGAACTAACTTTTCTCGAGTGTCCTTCATGCCACTGGTGCAATAAACATAAGTAGCCACATGTAATGGAACACCTTGCCATTGTCATGGGCTTCACAACAATCCTCCAAGAACTCATGAAATAGATACTGAGCTAAATTATATTGGACTTCTTTAGCATACTACGCAGCCAAAAATATGACTGGCATTAGTCCTTCATCAGCCTGACACTTCCTCATTACCTTTCTAGCCAATATTTGTGCAGAAAACTACACAACTCCATTCGATATGGAGCTAATCGCATAGCCGCAAGACTTCTTCACCAGCCCAAAGTTGCTCTTTATCTAGTTTTCCAACTTATTTTCCTCTAATTTCCCTACAAAAGCATCCGCAAGGTCTACTCCTTGATAAGGCAAAAATTTTATCCAGTGTATCAATATATCAACAATTGGAATGGGCCCTCCCAACCAAAGGCACCCATCGTGAACCAACATCAATAATTAACACACAGAGATGGTATTAATGGTGTTGCAGCTAAAATGTGGCATCCATAACATGTTCAAAACCCCATGTGCTCAACTGTGGTTGCCCAGTTCATCGGTTCAAGCCATGTAATATTCGACTCCTCATAGTAAACTTTCTTGAGGTGTTTGCTCAGTTCCAACTACGGGAACTTCGTGTGATCAGCCAAATCCTTGTCCTCCATCTTAAAAAATGGTATTCAGGCTAGGAGATTGCCCTCAAAAGGTATGTTCTCTAGCAGCAAGGGTATGGAGACTTGGAACTTCACAAAATCTGGGTCTTTAGTAACTTTGGTCATGGATTTCATAAGGGGTACAGAAAGGGGTAGTCGAGTATTCGGTATGGCTTCATCTAAAACGTCTTCAATCCCTATAGTTAAATCTTCCTCGTCTAAGTCCAAGGGTTCCGTCAGCTGTTTGGTTCTATCCATTTTACCCTTTTATCAGATCTTCATTGGATTCTTGCGCGACGATTGCCGAACCTACACTTGTTGGGGTTTCCTTTGTTTCTTTTCTCCTGCCGTAGAGGTAGTGGGTTTAGGCATCAACAACCTAGGCACTACGGTTTGATTGTAGTCATTCTCTCCCAAAATATTTCACACTGCCACTCAGGTAAATTCCCCTCCCACCCAAACCCTTGCTGTGAAAAATTCTCTGAAATTTCTTTCCAATCCGCTCCATACATGTAACAACTATCTTAGTGCAAACTAAAGTGAAAAAGCTCAAGGTAATTTCTTAGGAAGAAAAGTGTTCTAATGTGGAGATGGATGTTGTATTTGTAGTGCATTTTGAATTCAAATCCATTTGTTCCCTCCAAATATCCCTCATTAATGTGATTTTGGTGGCATGTTTCCAAATATATGCTCCTTAAATGCTCTCCCCCCACTCCCTTTAATAGAAAAAATGTCATCCAATTATCTACAGTGCTTCTAATGGTCACATTTTGGCCAATATTTGCGAGACCCACCATGCGAGCATAGCTCCTTTGTTGCAACTCTCCTCTAAGCAACTTAGTGACCTCATTGTGCCTAATCCATTGCCTTGGTGACCTCTCTCTTGTGCATTAAGAATCTTGGTTGTAAGCTCTACAAGGACAAGCCAAAAAACATATTTGTGTAGAGAAAAATCCTTGTTTCTTGAGACCATTAGTTTTCCTTCTTCCCCTTATTCAAGATAATTCTTGACTTTTTTTTTTTAGTTTGGAAAGGTCTTCCACACCCTTATCAACATTCTCCTACCTTGTTCCACCATTTCTTTTCCTTAGAATTGCCTCTTGTTGGATTTCTGGGTCACTATAATTCCTACAGGATCATCCTATAGAAACCACAGTCCCTTTGTAAACTGAAGTAAAGGAGTGGAAAAAATGACATAAATGGTAGAGGAATGAATGTTAATGAGTGGTAAAATAAAAATGTGAGTGATAGGGGTCTCTTTGTGATCCTCCTTTGCTCTTTGATCGTCCTTCTTGCTGACCTGCAAATTGAAATTTCATGAAAATGGGGAGGATGCTCTCTTTGATTTTTTTTTTTCAAGAATGAAATGGGATGGATGAATGATGAATAGATAGTGAATATGAAGTCGATGGAGGGCTTGGAGTGTTGTGGTGACCTTGGCCTTTGCAAAAATTTATTCTTTTAACTGCTGTCCTCATTCCTTAAAATCATCACCCTTCATAATTTGACTTTTCAACATTGCATGAGTGAAGGAGTTGTTGAAAAAATGTGCAATAAGAAATGCTAAAAATAGAAGTGCTAAAAATAACACTACTAAAAATAGCAGTTTGGGTACCAATGCTGGATTGAGCAACAAGGAATGAAAAATGGAAGTGCTAAAAATAGAAGTTCTATTTTTAGCAGTTCAAGATGGATTCTTATTTTAGTCAGTCCCTAAACTAAACATAGGAAGTAAAATTCGAATTTGATATCAACAGCAGTTTGGAAATTAATTAATTAATTCATCTTGAGTTCATTAGTTAAGTAAAATCAAACTTGAAGTCTATATGAGCACATGCAATAGTTTCTCCATTAATTGAGGAATTTAACCTTCAGTTAAAGAGATAAGGATGAGTTGTAATATTGAGTTGTAATCATTTGACTTAGTTTAACTTAGTCAAGTCTAGTTAGATTAATTTAACAGTTTGTTAAATTAATGAGAGTTCAACTAGTTAATGCTTGCATGCATGTAACTACTGTAATTCAGATAACTGAGTATTCACTCATGGATAACTCATGCATGTCAGTTCAGTCCAAGACCCAGTTGACATCAGATGGAGGGACAATGTACTATTAGTTGCTAGGATATTCCTTGGTGAATATTCCTTGCATGCAGAAGGAATATTATTCCTTATGGATTGCACAATTGGACCTGAGGTTATAGTGAGTGTGATGAGGCCAATTCACACGTGATATCATTGGACC
Organism: Pinus taeda; assembly: GCA_000404065.3. Taxonomy (NCBI): domain Eukaryota; kingdom Viridiplantae; phylum Streptophyta; class Pinopsida; order Pinales; family Pinaceae; genus Pinus; species Pinus taeda. The sequence continues at coordinate 5,192 of APFE031273978.1, read as the reverse complement.
CCAACCAAAACTGCGCAAGGAAATAGGAGGCTTGGAGGGCTTGAGGAAGATATATTCTATGTCTATTGAGTCTGTGAGCTGTATTGTTTGAGTGCAGAGAGATCAAGATAGCTTGAGAGCTAATTGTTTTTGTAACTTGTACAAGATTTCTACTTGTCTGATAATACAGAGTTGGTGTTTTAGGCTGGTGCTTTCCCTAGTGATATATCTTCTGTGTTATGGTTGACTACTTCTCATTCTCAGTTATATTTTTTCATGCTTGATGTTGCTCATGTTCGATTAAGCTTCTGCTAAATTGTTTGTAGAAGTAGATCAAGTGTTTTGCTTTAGTACATTGCATTACTAAGTGATCTATAGTGGGAAAATATACATGGTATCAGAGCAAAGCTGATCAAGGAAGAAAATATACAAGCAAGAGAAGTTTGAATTTTGGTTTCTGAATATTGAATTGAGTTGTTATCACATCTATTTCATCGATGGCGTTCAGTGGTTTAAGACTCGAATATGCCCTTGTTAGCAGTTAGACTTATATAGCCTGGAAAGATCATGTGGAGGCAGTATTGGAAGATAACAACCTTAAGGACTTCATTGATCAACAAGTCCAAAAGCTAATTGATGCTACTCAACTGGCAGAATGGAAAAAGTGTGTGGTTAGAGCAAGGAGAATACTCCTGGAGGGAGTTCGAGATCACATTGTCTCGAGCCTCCATGGGAAGGAGACTCCACTTTCAATGTGGAAAACATTAAAAGATATTTATCAGAATAGCAGCGATCAGAGGAAGTTGGCACTGAAGGACAAACATCACAAGATCAAGTGCGAAAAGGGTGACACAATCTCTACGTTCTTAAAAAAGCTCACCACCTACAGGGATGAACTTGCAAGTTTAGGGGTCATGACTGCTGATGATGACATGGTGAGTCTAGCACTCCTCGGCCTTCCAAAGAGATGGCATAGCTACCAAGACTCGGTTAATGGAAGAAAGAAACTTCTAGATTGGGAACGACTTTGGTTGGATCTGATTTAGGAGGAGATAAAGCAAAGCACCAGGGATGGATCTTCATCAAAACAAGATGATGAAGAAAATCTAGCTTTAGCGAGTAAAGCTAAGAAAGGGAAAGGGAAAGCGTCCCTATCCAAATCTTCTCATGGTGGGAAGAAGGTTGACAAGTTGAAAGTGAGATGCTTTCACTGTCATGAAGTGGACCATTATGAAATGAATTATCCACAAAATAAATCCAAGAAGGGTTCCTCCAAGGGATCTGATGGTGATGCATTAGCCTCGCAGTTTGAGCTAGATTTCTCACTTATCGCATGCATGGTTTCATCCATGGTGGGATGTGTTTGCTACCTGGATAGTGGAGCTTCTTTCCACATGTCGGGTGACAAGAATCTTTTCAGTGCATTGTTGGAGAAGGATCTCTAGATGCATATCGAGATGGGTGATGATGGAAAGTACTGTGTCTCCAGTGAAGGTACAGTTGTGTTTCAAAGGGAGTATGGTGCTCCTCTCACCCTATCTGCTATTAAATATGTACTATGTTTGAAAAAGAATCTTGTGTTTATTGCTATGCTAGAAGATAAAGGCTATGATGTAGTATTTAGTAAAGGAAAAGTGTTCCTGAGGCATATCGGCATCGGACAAACCAAGAAAATAGGGATTTCAGTAAAGAGTCTCTAAAAGCTGGAGGTAGATGACTGTGTTGTACTAAGTTCCAAAGCAGTGGTGGTGCAAAGCCAAGATTTTGGTGAGCTATGGCATAGAAGACTAGGCCACTTGCATTACGGGGCCTTGAAGAACATGCAACAAATTTCTACCGGCTTACCCAAGTGAAAATTGGAGCAAATAGATACATGCAAAGGATGCACCCGAGGTAAGTATGCAAAAGCTTCCTTTTAGGATGGGAATAGTAGAGCTGGAGCAATCCTGGAGTGAGTTCACTCAGATGTATGTGCACCATTCTCTACAGCCTCCACCGCTAAGCAAAGGTACTGTGTTATTTTTGTTGATGATTTTTCTTATAGATGTTGGATCTACTTCATGAAAAAGAAGGATCAGACCTTCTTGAGGTTTTGTGAGTTTAAAGCCTTGGCAGAGAAATAATCTGGAAAGAAAGTAAAAGCCTTCCGTAGTGACAATGGTGGAGAGTATGTTTCCCAATAGTTTAAAGACTTCTATGCAGTAGAAGGAATTAAACGGGAATTGAAGGCACCTCATAACCCACAACAGAATGGGGTGGCTGAAAGGAAGAACAGATCTATTATGGGAGCAGCTCTAGCAATGTTGCATGACCAAATCCTACCACTTCATCTGTGGGCTGAGGCATGCAACACAACAGTATACCTTCAAAACATAAGTCCTCATCATATTTTGGTGATGAAGACACCTATGGAGGCTTTTTCGGGGAAGCGACCAGATGTGAGTCACTTTTGTATCTTTGGATCACCAGTTTTCTGTCATGTGACCAAAGATGCTTGGAAGAAGCTAGACCCAACAGCTGAGTTGGAGATACTTGTGGGGTACACAGATACACCTCATAACTATCGTGTGTTTCTGCCTACCATTAAGAGGACCGTAGTGCGTAGGGATCTGAAGTTCGATGAGCAGAGAGCCATGCGAGTATCACTAGAGAAGGAGCTCAAGTTGCATGGTGATGAGGAAATTTTAGTTCTAAAGGAGGAGGAGCCTCCTAATGATGTGGATCAGCCACATGTAGAGGATCCAATAGTGGAGACCACCACTCTTGGAGAGTCTTCCAGAGACGGGTGGAAGGGTCATCAATCGTCTAGTATTATCAGTGTTTGATCTCTATAATCCTGCAAACTCGTAGCCCAGCCAGAGGGTGGATAGTATTGCTTCTTTAAACCTACGACTTCCCCCTTTTAGGCTTCGCTCAAATAGACCCAATGATCCTGCCTTAGACTTGATACCTTGCCACCTGCTGATCCCGCCTACTGCTTACCGCATGCCTTATCGATATTACTGCCCGCCTGATATTGACCTTGCGACCTTCTTACTTTTCAACGGTGAGAAAGCAACGGAAACTTCCATTACTTCAATTCCTTGGTCCTTTATGAAGTCAGGGCAACCATCCTCTCAGCGCAGACTGAGTAGATCTCCTGAGAGATACACTGGCTACATGGTCCTAGTTGGGGAGTGTGTAGCGAACGAACCTTCTTCTTTTTAGGAGGTAGTGCAGTAACCAGTCTGGGCTGATGCAATGGTAGAAGAGTACAGTTATATCATACAAAACATTGTGTGCGATGTTGTCCCTAAACCTAGGGACAAGTCAGTGATTAGTTCCCAATGGCTTCACAAGGTAAAGTACGCAGCTGATGGCATTGTTGAGAAACACAAGGCAAGGTCTATTTCTCGAGGTTTCTCACTGGCAGAGGGATCACGTGCAGTCATACCTCCAAGTAGGAGGTGGGGCAATGTGGAGTGATCATCCCAAGGAGGAGGGGTAGGATCATTGAGGTACCCAACCTCTTTGATTCGACTTTGCTACGGGAGCCCCGATGAGGAATAGCAATACTGACTGATTGGGTAGAGACATATGCAAATGGAGCGACAGAGAGAGCTACAATGCAAGAGTCCCAGGATTGTGTAGAGCTAGGAGGCTGCAATGGTGTGAGATGCATGGAGTGTTGCAGCAACTCAGAGGTCAGAGAGGGAGCACTTGTCAACAACAGGTAGAGCTTCAGCATCAGAATATGTTTCTAGCCAATAGAGAGGTCAATGGGGAGTTTTTTTGTTCCGAGAGTTGTTGGAGCAACCACACTTGGTAGAAGTGTTGGAAATAGCTAACCATCTAGCTTCACGAATTGAATTGCACCTCCATCCATAATCCTTAGCGATGTATGGCCCCAACCAATGCATCTTAAATTTTCTGGGAAACTTAGTAAACTTACTATCATGTAGCAATACTAAATATTGACATTTAAAGGTGTGTTGCATAATGTGGCAATCATGCCATGCATTTTCGCAAGCCTTTTGCACCTGTTGATGAAAACCTTCTAGGAAGTGATACTCTTCTAACTCAACTATCTACATGAGGCATTCTTCCATAGTATCTTGATCTACTAATTATGTGACTACAACAATCCACAAACTAGGAACAATATATCCATCATCATTACTGCCTTTTGTCCATAAACTAGGCTAAATGATGTATTTCCAGTCAAATTCTTACAGGTAGTTCTATATGCCCAAAGAACAACTAGTATGCGCACATCCCAATCATTGCTATTTGCATTGCAAATCTTAGTCAAAGAAAATTCCAGGATTTTATTAAAGGCTTCCACTATACCATTCGCTTGAGGATTATACAATGTACTTTTTTGATGATACATATGGAATTCTTCAAGTAGAGCAGCAATTGTTTCATTCAGGAAGTGTGAACCCCTATAGCTCATCAAAATATTAGGAAATCCAAACCCAGACAAAATATATTCAAATATGAACTTTGTAGCTATAGGCATGCTGCAATCCTCCATGAGCTACTCCTCAACCCATCTGGTCAAGTATTCGGTTGCTATGATGATGTATCACGCCCCTGTCTTATTTCTTGATGGTTGAATCGATTCCAAAAATTATATTGCCCACTTGTCAAATTCTTGTAACAAAACTTGTTGGTTCAAATGAAATTCATCCCTTCACAACAGCCTCCCTATCATCTAACAGGCATCACATGCCCTATAATATTCCTTGGAATCCTTATGCACAGTTGGCCACCATAGTCCCGCTCCTAGGATATTCTGCATAGTTTCTTTTCCAGCATAATGCCCCCCAACAACTCCTCCATGTGCTTCAGTGAGGATACTTTGTCTTTCTTTATCCAGCACATATCTTCACATAAATTCATCTGATCCCATTTTATATAAATCCCTGCAATAACAAAAAAATCCACAGCCTTGACCACCAATTCTTTCTTCTGTTGTGTCGTATACCCTTCAATAGCTATACCTATAGACAAGAATTAGATTATATCTGCAAGGTGTTCATTTGCAATGCATACAACAAAGAGTTGCACCTCAATAAATCCTTCATCAATACTGGTGGGTTCTTCACCATTCTTAATTTGTGAAAGGTGGTCTAATCCAACATTTAATCTCCCTGGCTTCACAACTACTTCAAAGTCATATTCCTGAAAGAGAAGCAACCATCTGCAAATCCCCCCCCCCCCCCCCCCCA